>JAOUQT010186349.1:0-18061 GCA_025769995.1 Xyliphius kryptos
CTCCGGTTTCCTCCCACATCCCAAAAACATGAAGGTAAATTGAATGCTCTAAATTGCCCTGTATAGTGTGTGTGTGTGTGACTGTGTGAATTAATGTGTACCCAGCGATGGATTGGCGCCCTGTCCTGGGTGTATCTGCCCAGCGCCGAGACGCAACCCTCATAAAGGAATAAGCGGAAGATAATGAATGAATGAAGTATTTGTTTTAGACTAGTATGACTTATGATCTGAGGTTGCATAACTTGGTTAAGTCGATGTAATAAGCGCCTGAATATTCCACCATTTCTAACATTTTTTTCTTCCCTGATGGTACAGGAATGTACTTAATTTTTTTTTTTTCATTTTTATAAAAATAAATGCCATGATTTATCTAATTAAATTAAGAGAGGCATAAGATGATAAGTTAGATTTCTTTTTTTTTTACAGACTTTGGAATTTGTTGTTGAAGGCTTCAAGAAGGGGTTATAAATTGCCATATGTGCACAAAATAAATGCAACTTGACTGATATAAACATTGTGACATTGCATATGATTGTAAAACAATGCCATTGCAAATGAGAAATATAAGCCTAAACATAGTACTAAAAAAAGGTAAATATGAAAGCATTGCACTGTAGTGCACCAACGTCAGAACAAAGACATTTAAACTATGTGTCACTTGAAACACGGTTTTAAAAAAGTCATGTGACCATGAGTGATTTAAGCAACTTGAATTATTTATTAATTTCAGTTTTGTGTACACAATGGTGGTGTATTTAGTTTGTGTCTGACATCACGTTACACTACTTTCCAAGTTAACATACCAAATCTTTTGAGCATTTTTAACCAACTCAACAAAATTTGTGCAGTAGCCACCCAATGTGTAAAATGAGTATAATGGCAGTTTATGACGCCCCAACACCCACTAAATACCAATGTAGCCACCACTACTGACCTGCGAGAGGCGCATGCAACGAGAGGCCTGGTGCTCCAGCACAGCGGCGCTCCCACAGCTCAGACTGCACACCAAGAGCAGGATGGCCTGGCTGAGTGAGAATTGCAGGCCCTGAAAACCCCCAAAAACACCCTTCTGTATCAGGAAAGGGCATCAGGAGCCGGCGACTGGTACAAAGCTCTACACCATCAACCACCCCAAAGAGGAAGAGATGGATGTGAGGGGTACACACAGAAAACACAGGCCACCAGGAAAATTTACTGGTCAATACTGTGATAAGTAAAAGATGCATGTCCATTTATGTACAAACCTGAGTTTGAATAATGTACCTATGAGATACAATTCAAACTCAGCAGAAACATCTGGGTCATTTTATACTTTGCCATTGCCATAGGGCAGCTGTTAGGGCTCATCCAGAGGAAATTAAGTATATTACTAAATGCTGTTATGTTTCTTATTTAACATCATGACTGCTATGAAGATACAAACAGGCAGAACTACTGAGTATAAACAATAAAGCTCAGATTATGTAGTAATCTTAATTTAATGAACTCTGCCGACATCATTTTGATGACATAAATTGACTAATATTAGCAACTTGATTGTCTATGTTAATAAAACTGGCCAATTTGGCAAAACATGACATTTAAAAAGTTTATAAATTATAAAAATTCAACACATTCCCTGCTTTATGTTTCTTCAAAATACCTCAACATATAGCTATTCATTTTAAAACCACTGGCAGCAAAGTTGAGAACACCCCTAAATGAAAATGGACGAATTGTGCCTAATTAGTCATTATTCCTCCCCTTTGACTCGTGACTCTGTAATGTTACATTTGGTGTTATCCCCCTCACACTCTCTTATAAGTGGAAGTTCAACATGGCACCTCATGGGTCCACTCAAAACAGGCCTCGTCTCGGTTGACCAAAATTGAGTGAGCGAGTTCAGAGTTATAGCCAGAGATTAAAAAATAGACAAATTACTGAAAATGTGGTCTGATAAGGCCAACATAAACTTATTTGGTTCAGATGGCGCAAGCTTGGGTGGTGCCAACCAAGTGAGAAATGTAAAGACAAGTGTGACTGGTCCACAGTCAAGCATGGTTGTGGTGCTGAGTGTTGCTGGCTGTGGATAGTTACAGGTTATTGAAGGAACCACGAATGCCAAAATGTACTTTGATATACTATACATTTGGTCAATTAGCAGACGCTTTTATCCAAAGCGTCTTTCAAATGTCCCAATATACCTGGAGCAATTAGGATTAAGGGCCTTGCTGAAGTGCCTAAACAATAAGCTACCACTCCAAGAAGCAAAGATACTGAAGCAAAGTGGGCAACACTGCATTATTCTAATGATAACAACCTCAAACAGCTCCAAGAAGATCACTGCCTTGCTAGGAAACCTGAGGATAAAAGTTACTGGACTGGTCAAGCATTAAGCATTTAAAGGGCATCCTTAAATGGAAGGTGGAGAAGTGTAAGGTCTCGAACAACCACCAGCTCTGCGATGTCATCATGGAGTGAAGGCGGATTCCAATCTTGAAATTACTTGATTCTGGTGGCAACCTCTTAAGCTTTAGTGAACTCCATGTCCAAGCAGCACTGGAAAATAATGGTGGTCATGCAAAATATTGACCTGGGGCTCAGTTTGGCCATTTTCTGTTAGGGATGTACTCACTTTAGTTGCCAGTTGTTAAGACAGTAATGGCTGTGTTTTAAGTTATTTTGAGGGCACGGCACATTACACTGTTATCCAAGCTGTACACTGAATAATGTACATTGTATCAAGTGTCATATCTTCAGTGTTGTCTCATAAAAAGATATAATAAAATATTTACAAGCATGTGTGAGGTTTACTTTTGTGGAATATATATATTTTATTTTTATGTATAAAAGATTTGTGATTTTTCAAGAAAGTAATAAAATAATTATAAAGAATTGTGTATAATAGACAAAGCCACCCACTGTGCAGCAATAAATCCAATGATTTACACTAATTGTGATCCTTTAAATGTTACAATTTTTTTTAGAGCCGCTGATATCAGAAATCGCGGTTACATATTATATTACAGTAATAATAAACAGCAATATATTTCCCAGACACACAATTACTTCTTAGGTGTTTGCAAATGGACTAATTACTTTCAAATCAAACTTTAAAGAAATCAAGAAACATTTTAACTAATTATTATTTTGAAAAACAGACAGACATTAACTTTAAAGTTGCTCCTTGTTGTCCTAGAATAAAATAAGGGACTTCCCAAATGCTACAAATGTGAGACATAAATGTCATAAATGCTACTTGCAGTGTAGTCCATGTTTGACCATATGATGTATTTATCATTTTTAAAATGCAGTCTGATTAAAAATATATCAATTGATCACATTGTATGAATTTAATCCTCTGGATGCACCGAAACAACAAGCTGTTACTGTGAAAGGCAGTAAATATTTAGTGGTAAAATGTTAATTGAATTTGTGCATCGATATACAAGTGTATGTTAAGTTGCTGAAAAAAACTCGTTCAGCATGTAATGGAAATGACAAAGCAGCAGCAGTTAAACACCCTAATATTTTAGTCATTTCACACAAAGTGGGTAGGGCTGCAACCAACATTTGTTTTCAGATTAAATCAACCAATAAAATAGTTTTTAAACTACTTTTCACAAACTGCCAAGTCCCAAACACTTGACATAGTTGTAAGTCGATTCAAAATATATTAAATTGGTAAAGTGTTATTTTTCTTTTGACTTACAATGTTCAATTAAATCACAAAATTGCAGCCTTACGTGAAAATGTTTATACAGCACATGCAATTGGTACACGTAAGATGCATGCAATGCCTCAGCAAGCAGACTGATCAAGTGTTTAGGTCACCAATAAAAGCACTTTATTGCTTATTTAGAGTACCAAATAATTTCTCGAAGACTAACTGGGTCAATCAGTTCAAACAAACCAAAACCCTCCCCTTTTGTCCGCTTAATAGCAAAACAATTACTTTTTACTCATATTTACAGCCTTATTTATAAAACTTGTAAACAAATATTAGCAGAAATGCACCAATCCAAACCAATTTTCTGAAACGGTTAAAAGATGCTTCCAAAGTCAGGGACGCCGACTTTGCGATAATTTTGTAGGTGATCTCGGTCAAAGTAACACCCACATGTATGGCAGGACCAAAGATTATCCAGTAGAAAATTACCCAAAGCATCATACTACTTCTGTCAGCCATGTGTTCCCCAGGTAAGCAATGCGCACGCACCATGGCCATCCAAATTATATTAAAAATACAATTCATCAGACCAGGCTACCTTTTTTTTTACTGCTCTACAGTCCAATTCTTACATTTGGTCATTTAGCAGACCATTCTATGCAAAGCCACTTACAAGTATCCCAACTTGAAGGTTGTGGTCAGAGCACCGGGTTGGCCACAGTACCCCTGAAGCAATAAGGGTTGAGGGCCTTGCTCAAGAACCCATATTGGCAAATTCAGTGCACCTGGCAATTGAACCCACAACCTTCAGATTGATGTCCCAACACCTTAATTATTAAGCCCTCGGCTACAATGGGAGATCTGATGCTTATGTACCCATTGTTGCCACTTTCAGAGGGTCATGTGCTCGTTTTTGCCACTTACAGAGGGTCAGTGTGGTCACCCTGAAAAGATTGTGGATGTATGTTCTGTTCAAACAAACTGTCATGCAGTGTGTTCTGACACTTAAAATTCATCAATTTGACATACAGTCACATGCTCCCAACGTTCACAGACAAGCTTTTGGCTGCCAGTGACTCTGTTGCGAGTTTATAACAATATATTATGTTATATTGTACAGAACCCCACAAAATTGACAATTTTTTAAAATACCAAGTTTGCTCATTAAGCACCGATTACCATGTGTCATGTAGCATAAGCCAACAATGAAACAGAGTCACAAATAAAATTTGTTTCATTGATCATATGCATTAATGCATGTTTAATTTGTAAGTTGGAGTGGTATTTCTATGTTTGTGTCTGTGTGTTCGTATGCTGAAAGTGTTTTCCTCGTGTCTTGTGAGGTTCAATTTGCTCCCGCAGTCCAAATTTTGTGGCGATATTTTGTGGCAACATTGTCTCAAGAGTAAATACATGCACTCGACATGTTTGTGTGTCTGCTCTATGATGCATTTCCACATCTTTCAGTTTCTGATTTTTAAAACTACATAGTCTGATACTGATTTTATACAGAAAATAAAAGGATTTGGTGCACCCCTGCATTGTTTTAAAATAGAGCTACAGTAAATTAAGATATTGCTGTCTAAAATAATTTAAAGAATTTTACCAAATTCCCCAAAACCACACAAAACTCTCTTACTGACTGAACAAAAAGTTACTTAAGAAGCAGATCATCAGCTACCATGTGCTCAAGAACTGTTTCTAATCACTAAAATAAGCAACAAAGCAGAAACGTCTTAAAAAGTCTAAATTCCATGCTATAAATAATCATGAAATCAGCAGGGTTGATGAAGCGCAACAAAATGAGCCAAATAAGTGAGTGGTACACAGCAGATGCAGTATTTAGCAGCAGGGTGAAAGACAGAAAACGCGAATAGCATGGACACTGGTGGGGAGAGGCGTGCTTGCCTTCCACTGCGCACTGGCGTCCTGAGGGGAAGGGGGCACCGTTGTGCGTCTGTGGCCCATTTGCACGGGGCTCTAGGAACTGGTGAGCCGTTGAGGAAGGGAGCATGGACGAGCCGTGGTGCGTTTTAACATGTACCTTTAGGTAGGATGCAGTTGAGAAACCTGAGACCATCAAGAACAGCATAAAGGCACAAAAGAGAATAGAGCAGGAGAAAATTGAACAAGTACAGACTTGCTTCACATGGTTAACTCCTATTCTGTTACAGCTTCTGCTCATAGAGGAATATTGACCCTACACCTGGTGTAAAATCCAGTGTTCCAGTTTAGTAGTCATTATTTAAATAATTAACCTTAGCAGGATGAGAAAGACCATTTTGCTTAAGAGTATTGACACGGTCTCAACAGTACAGTAATGGTACATTTACACTGTAATAAAGCAAGGCTTCAACAAAAAAAAAAGTCCCTCTTGCTTTTATAAACCCAGCTGAAGGAAAAACCAAGAAAAAAATATTATAAAAAATAAACCTTTTTGACATTTCAGAAAATTAGAAGTAAAGCATTATTACTCTTGTACTGCTATTATTATGGTAAAGTTCATAATACATTTTGCAAAATTTTAAACTGTTAAATAAACTGTTAAATAAAATATTTTATGAGGTTAACACAATATTCCACCGTTGTTGCAAAATCAAACCCATTTTTAAATCTCTGTAGGTTGAGGCGAACCAAATCCTATAAATTTAAAACCAAATCATTGTGGCCATAAAATGCAAAAGACAGCATTTACAAAAATCATCTATACTGAGTAAACACAGGTCATAGTAAACCTCATGTTTCTGACAAATACATCAGCGCTAGACAAATTGGCACAATGTATTTTTTTTACGTACCTTAGAAAACATCGCCTCATAGGTACAGGCACTAAATTACTTTTTTGTTACGCACTAAAGAAAGATGAAAGCAAAGCAGTGACTAAACATTTTTTAACCTCTTCTTTACTGTTTTGAAATCAAACTTACAAATGTTTGCCTGTAAATAACTTCTTGTTAAACATTTATAATGGCAAGTCTGTCGGTGGCAAAAGTGTTTCACATGGTTTGCCCATATTAAAACTTTCTTCAGTGGGTTTGTGATAGCTGGGTTTTGAAAACACAAATTTCTTATGTAAATATATCGACTGAAATAAGGGCTCATGGTTTAACTAAAAATTAGTATCATAGTATTTGGTAAGATCCTAATTGTTTTAATAGTTGTTACTATTATACAGTTAATGTGTTTTTTTTTTATTTATTTAAGTTTTCTAAACAAGAGGCTCCTAATATCTGCAATTGTCTTTTTTGTTTTTGTCTTCGTTTCAACACATTGTCTTGATTTCAATGATGTTTGGGAAAGATAAAAGAGAAATGCACATACAGCAAAATAACTTTACAGAGCTGCTTAAGCCTACAAATAACTTTTCATAACTCAGTTCTTTCGGGTAAATCTTTTTTTCCTTTATTATTTTTAAAATAATTGTAACGGACCAACAGGTGTGCTAATACTACCTAGCTAACTAATAAGCTGAACCAAGTCTCTGCAGAGCGCTTTATAATGCTTTCAGCAGCAATCAATATTTTATGATTTGCTGCTATTGCTGCTTTACATCTTGTTTTATAAGCTATGGCTGGTATACTGAATGAAGTCATACTGTCCAGCACTCAAAACTCAAAAAATGTCAAAACAGGGGGGGGGGGGGGGGTCCACGTGACTTTGACCAAGGTATGTTGGAGATGGACGTATTTTAGCGCAAAAATAAATAAACATAATTAAAAAAAAAACGAATGCAACTGCCTTTACCACGACAGACAAGAGTCAACACAACACACCAGTTTTACCGCTGAAAAACTTAAATGCGGAATAATCCAATATATAAAAGATAATTTAATGTATGCTGCAATGTAAAGTTGCCCTTGAGAGAGTGGCATAGAAATTGAGTGCTCAGATTTAGAAAGACCCAACAACAGAGCTTGCTCTGAGTGCTGAATGTTTATCCAATGCAGTGATATGCAAAAGCCTTTCTCTGCATTTCTGACCAAAATATTTCATACAAAATAGTTGAACAGACAATTAAATCATTTCTAAATTATTTACTAACCACTAAAGACAAAAAAAATCAATAAATTCCCCAAATGAAAAGGAAACAACAAATTTTTGCCCAAAAGGCGTAAGTTCTATAAACTGCTTACTGTGACCTTTCTACAGTCTGTAAAGTCTGGTAAGCTAATTTAAGGGTGCGGCTTAACAAATAGTAAAACTGTTTTAGGTAACGTGTGCCTCAGTTAAAAATGGAGCCAATAAAAATTTGATTTCCCTAACATTTCTATACAATAAAGAATAGTCACACAATGTAATGAAAAACTAGCAATCACATCTCATATATGTATACATATATATACACACACACACACACACACACACACAAATAAAACAGACAATCAGACCAAAATCTAATACATTATTATGCTTTTAGGCATAGTATCCACATCATTTAGTTACACAACACATTCCCAAATCTCCCCAAACAAATTGACAAACACAACACAAATCTACGAACATTATTAACTTCTCCCCTTGACCAGTTCTCATTATGCTCCGCCTATGGGTGGGCAGAGCCCGGCCCATACATACTCCAGGAACCCACATATGTATTATAAAATTAAAACACTTTTCTTTCAAACAGACCAGACATCCCTGCATCCAAATTAGCATGCTTTGTTTTTTGGTGCAGTCTGATATTGCAGACACACCCTCATTACAGATCAGGCATGTGGGCTTTGTATTAATAAAACTGGAAAAAAAAAACATGTGGAAATCCTGATGGGTTTTTTTCCTTAGTTTGTTTATTCATTAATAGCGCCCCCAATGGTCCACAAATTTCACCCACATCAGCCCTCTTGAATGTGTTGTGCCCTGTGTGTCTGCTTTGTCATTTCAAGAGCACCTATCAGTTTCTATTTTCATCATTACCCACCATCCCGTGGTTGTGGCCCACCAAGTCATTATTGAAAAATATCTGGCCATATTTAATTGTGGACCCTTGCCATAAAAAAACACAGATTAATAGGCTCTTTTTAAAATTAAAGAGTCTATAAAGAGCTGTCCAAGTCAGTTTAATTAGCCAAATAATTTAGAAGATAAAACTTCAATGAGAAGATGCAACAGAACTGGCAGTATTATTTTTGGGAGAATTAAATTTATCTTTACCAATTTAAAAAAATGCTACACCTTTCCAAACATTAAGCATTGGTGGTGTATTGATAAAAAAAAAACGTAGCACATTCTAAAATAATAATTAACAAGAAACAAAGATCAGCTTGTAAAACAGGAAGACGATCCAAAACAAAATATACTAAAGATTTTCCCATGGTCCTCACAGTCCCCTAACCTAAATATCTGTGGCCAAAATTTGTGGAAAGTCCTTAAAATGGCAGTTCTTGCAAAATGACTCAAGAATCACAAAGAACAAGAAGCCTTTATACAAAAATAAATGATTGTCAGGAAGGTCTCTTTATTCCATAATTTAATTTTAGGTTTTTTTTTAATGTGTAGTTAAAAAACATGTTATGGTGTAATATACAAAGACAAGTAGTTAGGCATCTTGTATTGGTTTGTCATATTATGGGCTAACCAACTAATAATACTTTTAAAAAACTGGCAAGTTTTTTGCAGTGTAAATGTACAATCCTAATTTACCTGAAAATGATAGAAATAATAAATTAATGTAGTCCCTGTATTCAAAACTCACTGTTCGGTCAAGGTGTGAATGGGGAAAATTAAAATAACTCCTTTTAAATTGTACTATTTTATATATCAGTACTTTATAAAACAGAACATGATAAACATCTGATCTTTGGAAGGTCTTAGAGTTAAGTAAATGCAATCTCATATAACAAGACAAAAAAAACAAAAACAAAAATAAAGCCAAAATGCAGAAGAAATGTGCCAAATTTCCACATCAAGAAATAAGAGGGCAATTAGCAGTCAGATATTGCTAAACCATGCCGTTAATTCATTGACCATCAAATGTGACCAAGCATAGACATTTCGCTGGTCTGAAGAATTCAGTTATTTGTTAACACAATGCAAAAGACGAAAGACTTCAGCAGTGATTTAAAAAGCAGACTGGAAGATCATACAAGGCCATGATCAGATACTTTAAAATCCATTATTTTACAGTGAAAAAAATTATTCATAAATGGAATACAGCTGCCAAGCTTCCCAAAACTGGACGTCCAAGCAAATTCAGACCAAGGTCAAAAAATGCAATGATGAATACAAGTTGTTAACAAATTATAATTCAAAAAAGTACATCTTTTATGGGTTGCTAAGAGAGCGACTTCTTTATTAAAAAAAATATTTAAAAAAGTAAAAATGAAAAAGCAACAACACTTTAATGGCACAGTTTAAGTCTGCAAAGTTGCATCTAAACAAACCATAAAAATTCTGAAACAATAATCGTTAAAAGACAAGACCAAATAAGAAAACCAAAAACCAATCAGCAAAGCACAACACACCAGTCATTAAGAATGGTGGTGGAGAGGTAATCATTTGGGTTTGTTTCGCGGCCAAGGACCCGGGCAACTGCCAGTCACCGAGTTAACAACTCCCCTGTATACCAAAGGATTCTAGAAACAAATGTGCAACCATCTATACAAAATGTATATTGAGAACAGTTGTTTTCCAAAAAGAAATCAATGAGTTATAATGACAGCTTGCTATTAATTAGGTGTGTGATTAGTTTTTCCCACAACCTGGAGGAAACCCACGGACACAGGGCGACCATGGAAACTCCACCCACATCAGGATTCAAACCGGAATTCCCTATTGCTGAGAGGCAACCACTAAGCCACCATTCTGTCTTAATTTTTGTTAAATAAACATTTTTGTAAGGTTTTTATCTGAGATTCTACAGTTTACAAGGATTATTATACAGTATAATACCAGTAATATGTTTTGACACACTTTCATTGTTACTTTATCAGTTCTACTGACCATAAATATGGACTCTGTAGTTCTACAAATACAGACTTTGTGGACAACAATACGAATTGTGTTAGTCCCCTATACGCTTCTCTTATGGTCAGAACCCAAATACTAGCACCGCAGAGCATGTATTATTTAGTTGGAGCATTATTCTCATTTCGGCAGAGTCACAGAGGTGTTTAAATGAATCTACAGCTGCACTTCAGCACTTAAACCCTCTCACTGCATCACTGTCACTGCAGAATTGACAATAAGCCACTACCTAATTTATACCTCATCTTTGGTGGTCCTAACTAGTAGAGAACAGAAAATAAACAAGGGATAAGACGATTGATTGTTTTATTTAATTAATTATGATCAGAAATGTTACAATTAATTTATTCTAAGTGCAACTTAGAAAATCGCCATAAAGGCATTCAGAAGAAAAATAGGTTTAGTCGAACATCTGTCTGTTTACTCTGTCCTTACAGGAAAACTTTTAAGTTTTTTTGTTTTTAAATAGCAATGCAGATACGTACTAGGGGCACAGATTGCCTTTTTTACTGTAATTTCATAAAACGATATTGTGTGTTATCAGTCAGCAAAAAAAAACCTGCATTGTCTTTTTTTTATTGCAAATTAATCATAATATCATATAATCGTGATTATTTTTAAGACCAAAATTGTACCTTTAAAATCTGTAATAGTCTTGTCCCTTCAAGGGACTAATAAAAATTAGGAAACTAATGTACAACAGTCAGTAGTTGTAACACTTAAAATATATATATCAGTCAAAAGGTTGGACATGCCACTTTTTTTGGCCCATTTTCTCCACTCCAACCTTTTCACTTGTATACACTGCCTGGGCAAAAAAAGACAGATTGCACTCGGTCATATGTTTAGCTTTAATTAGATCATGTATTTCCTGTGGCATCATTATCACAGGCTCCTGCAATGACAAAATTTTTTATGTCCAAACTTTCTTAAAAGGGAGTTGGTAGCTCAGTGGTTAGGGTGTTGGGCAAGCAATCCACGAGTTTGCTCTGTGTTCCATGTGTTCACATGTGAACCACGTGTTCTGACCCCAACCATCAAGTTGGGATATTTGTATGTCGCTTTGGGTGAAAGCGTCTGCTAAATGACCAAATGGCTGTTTGGCCATCTGGACTCCTGCATATTGTTTTTTTCTAACACATTATCTTAATAGGGTTCAGGCTTGGACTTTGTGGTGCCCATTCCATTTGTAAAAATTATGTCTCCCTGAACCTCTTTGTCACCAAGCCACCAAGGAATTACAAATTCCTTGATAGAATAACCTGATGGTTCAGTATATTCCGATCAACTGAATTCCGATGTAGATCTGACCAACGGCGGCTACCCCAGATCATAACACAGCTCACACATGCTTGTACAGTAAGCAATAGACATGATAGGTGCATCATGTTAGGAAGAGAGGCGAATAAAGTGATGCACCTATTACTCTAAAATAGACCTCATGACGTTCTTTGACTGCTCCAGAGTCCAAGCCTTATGCTCCCTAGCAAGTTAAAGCCGTTTTTATTGGATAGCCTTACTGAAAAGTGGTTTTCTTAAAGCTACCTCACTGTTTAGTTTCAATTTTGTGAGGTCTCCTTAAATCGCTCAGCATTTACGTAAATACCGATCACAATAATTTAACATTTGTTTCCAACGACATTCCTTCCTCAGAGATGACCCCCCCCCACCCCCGGTCCACTGTCCTTTCACGTTTTAATAATGCGTGTACAGTTCTAAACTTCATTTCAGTAGTTTCAGTATCCCCTTAGATGTTTTCTTGTTCATGACAGCAGGTTGTTTAAAATGTCATGCTACTCACAGCATCAGTAAGGGTTAAAACACTTGTTGCCAGCTGAATCATAACCCCCCATGCGCATTCCTCGATCTGGCTGTACTAAACTAAATTATTAAACTAAATCACAAAAAAATTGTAAATGCATTCATTATAGAAATAAAAGGGTAGGAAACTGTTCCTTTCAACATAGTCAAATTAACTACTTTGAGGTTTGCTATTAGTAATAGTTTATAATTTATCTGCTATTTTTAATCTGTGAGCTCAGATGTGTCAATGAGTCATGTTCTTCAAAAATAATCAAGTACTGTAGTAATAACACGGGTCTGTTTATATGACTTTTACCTGAATGTTAATGATAAGGACATAGCCAAAGAAGAAAAAACAAAAGCAAAAAGCCTTCAGCTTAAGTGTTTGCTGTAGCAGTCTACAATCATATGGTACATATTCCCTAAAGTTCAATTACAAATTCCCATGAATCACAAGTGAAATAACACTCTACTTGATTGCCCATGACTCACCCATTACAAATCAAGAAAACAATTTAAATATATTGGTAGAAAGTATTAATTAAATTTTTGACCTACATAACTGACTTTAATAATTTTCAATATAAATTTACTGTTGACTTAATATGTGCAATTAACTATAGTAGTCTGTATGCAAGTACCTTTATTGCATATGCTGCAGTAGTTGTGAGGTCCTTCGCTGTGTTTTTTAAGGTGGTCCGTCATGTAGGCTGCACGCAAGAACTTGCCACACACTTGGCATGGGATTTTATCCTCATGGCAGGCCAGGTGTGACCTCAGGCGATCTCTTGTTGCAAATGAGGCATTACAAATCTATAAAAAATAATTATATAAAAAAATACTAAATATACAAATGACCAGACATCACAAATTATCTTCTAAAGTCTAAAAAATTAGGGGGGGAAATTATTTCTCCAGTTAATATTGCATAATCTCTTGTGCATCGACTAATAACCCTCACCCCAAGCATACTTTCAAATGTGTGGGTCCAACAAACAAATAATTGTGATTGATCAGAGCTTACAGGCCATAAATGAACTTAAAAGGTTTACAAACTGCAAATAATGTTAATGAGAACAAAGACTATTTGGGAACTGAAAGGACAGGTTTGGACCATTATC
Source organism: Xyliphius kryptos (assembly GCA_025769995.1). Lineage (NCBI taxonomy): Eukaryota > Metazoa > Chordata > Actinopteri > Siluriformes > Aspredinidae > Xyliphius > Xyliphius kryptos. The sequence goes on from JAOUQT010186349.1 coordinate 13,537, forward strand.
CTTAAGAAGTCATTTGTTTTTAATTTTTAGACTTTGTGGTGGAGATAGTTTGGCATTTGGCTTTAAAGTCGACATAAAGTGGAAACACAGCCCCACAGCAGGATGAACCTCCATCATGTGTCACAGTTGGCAAGAGATTATATTTGAGAACATGTATTTCTCGATTATGGGTGTAAGATTAAGGAATGTAAAGTATACTTCACATTAACTAAAATATTTTTTATTCATATATTCAAGATTGAGTGAATTCCAAACATAACATTTTAGTTATCAAAGAACCACTCAATATTTCAGAAGGACACTTGCTGAAGTGGGTAGAGCTATTGCTTATTGTGGTCTAGTTTACAGTCGCACTTTGGTAAACTGCTATTTAGGTCATCTAATCCCCAGAAATGCTTCATTTAAAACATTTTAAAAAATGAAAGGTCAAATCTGACTGACTTTTAGCTGTTGTAAAATGTATTTCTGTATTTGGTAGCTAATGTTGCTAATTTTGACAAATAAACAAAAGGGAATTACTAAAATTACTTTTGTTACTGAAATGCATTATGATTTGTGTTGTAAAAGTATTTTTTTCCGTCATAAATTTACTTTAACTAGAAATTCAGTGGTTGTACCTGGCATTTATGAGGTCTTTCTGCAGTGTGAACCTGTTTGATGTGTCCATTTAAGTGGTCCGGCCTGCAGAAAAGGAATAACACAACAGTAAACTGGACTGAAATACAAGAAATTGGGTTTATTCAAAAATCTAAACAGTTGAAAATGAAAACAGATACAAAAAGCCTTTTTGTGGTCCACACAACAAGTGTTACTTAAGGGTCATTCACTTAGGGGTCATTCACACAAAGTTCAGGTCCACTAAAGTTACCAATGTGCTTCTTTGAGCAAGGCCCTTAACCCTCATTGCCCCAAAGCCTTGTTTTCTGACCCAAACCAATGAAACAACATCAAATTACATGAGCCAGTCTGTAACACTGTGAGGAACCTGCTCAAAATTGTTTTGATCCTGTACCAAGCATTGAACCGTTAACCTTCTGGTCTGCAGCTTAACCAGTCCGTCACATTTCCATCTTGCAAAACCATATCTATCATGCTCGAATCCAGTTCAACAAGGTGATTGGCTTATTTCTGAACTTTATACACTGGAGCTTACCTTGAGAAGCCTTTTCCACAGCTCTGACACACGTATGGTTTCCCCACGGCTCCGTCGTGTGAGCGCACATGGTAAGACATTCGGTCTTTGCGTTTGAAGCGCAGGCCACACACAGGACAGGCGTATGGCTTCTCTCCGGAGTGAGACAGCTTGTGCCGGTTGAGGTGATAAACGTCCCGGAAGACTTTACCGCAAATATCACAGCCCACGTGCCGTCTCGTTCTTTCCCGTTTGCGGGCGCCGTCCTGTGGGACACCATTGTGACCCGGAGGAGGCGCAGCTCGGAGGTCGGGGATCAGTAAATCCCCGTGGTTGTGAGACGACCCATGCTGAGCTTCGTGGTTTCTCAGCTGGATGGGATCGCTCAGGATCTTGCCACATATTCCACACGGATACTGGCCCTCATTAGCCATGTCGCTGTAAGACGCCGTTCCGGGGGAGTCTTCCTTTTTGGGCCGTCCCCTAGCTCGCTTGGATAGTGGTGAGGCCTCTCCATTTATCGTGGTAGCTGTAAACGCTGGGGGCGACCCCTGGAGGCCGGACAGGTGTGTGCCGTTGTCGAGGGTCGGAGCAACGTCGGTACCGTCCGCGTTCTCCGTGTCGGCGGTGGGTCGGTTCGTAAACACGGCTCCGTTGGGCACGTCTGACGGCATGGGGTTTGACAGGAAGCTAAGGTCGCCCCCGCGGGCCGGAGGGACGAGGATCTGCACGTTGGACTGCTTAATGACCTCCTGGCAGATTTCGATAACCGAGCGCATAAGCAAAAACTTGGCGGCCGTCATGAGCTCCGGGAAGCACTCGAGGCGCACCACGATCTTGGACGTGTAGGCGAAGTCGAGGATGTCGCGGAAAACTTTCGGGCTGATCGTGTGCATTTCCAGCTCCCTGCCCTCGTCGTCCGCCTGACAGCTGAACACCGACTCGAAGTACTCGCTGCACGCCGCCAGCACCGCCTTGTGCGCCGGGAAGCTCTCCTCTCCCACCCGCAGGATCACGTCGCAGAATCTGCCTCCATCTTTTCTTTGGCTGTCCAGGTTGTGTAGCATCTCGGCGCTGTGCTTGCTCACCTGGTACGTGTAGGAAGAGTTCCAAGGCTGCTCCGTTCTCTCCATGCCGCTGCCGACGCGCAGGGACGAACATACACGACGACGGCTCCGAGGACGTGCGCGCGGTGCGACCACCAAACCAAACTAAAACAAACCCCCTTCAGCTGCGGGCGGCCACCCCTCTACGCTTTAGCATCTAACATGTTAGCAGGGGGAAAATGGCAGCCCCCAGCTTCCTGTGAACTTCGACCTGTATTTTACAGAGGAGGGGGTCGGGTTATGGTCGTCCTTTGATTATTGTTTTTCTCAAAAAAAAAAAAAAAACACCCATATGCACACACAGCGGATAAACGTGCCAAGTTTTTGGCACGTCGCTCACACCTCAAGCACACCGCGAAGCGAGCTATTTCAGCAGGGAGGCGATGTCTGCACGCTGATCTCCTTCCTGCTCTGAGCCCCCCTCCTCCCTGCTCTGAATTCAGATCCTTGTTTTTCAGCGAGCACCCTCCCCCCGCGCGCCTGCCCCCTCCCCTTGTAGACAGTTCTGCGGGGTGCATCTTGGCAGACGACGGCGCATCATCGTGCTTTGTTCCCGTTGTTATTACTACAGTCAATACAGAACGTCTTAGCCTCGCCCCCTTCTGCACACCTCAGCCCACCTCAGCCGTACCCGCGCACTTGCTTCCTCTTCCAAGAAAGACATCTGTTTATGAATTTAACGCCACCTTTTGGTCGTCTATATACTTTAAAACACCGCGATCATTAATATATAGCGGGTATGTATAATAATAATAATAATAATAATAAATACAGCCGCGAAAGACGATCCAGGGGTTCAAGGTGCCTGCAGACGGTCTGGACAACAATAGGAAGTATTATTGTACTGACTTTTAGTAAGGTATTTTCGAGTTGTGATGAATTAATTAGAATTATAACATAGGGCATTGATTTGCATATAGCAGCCTGATTGAATGGAAAAGGCAAGCGTTTTTGGTGTGTGTGTTGCTGTCTTGCTTTGAAATAGAACTTCCGGCTGTTCCAGAATATTTAGGAATTAACCGGTCTCTATTGGGGACTCTGAATTATTAGTATTTTGACTGAATTTGCAAATAGCAGGCTGACTCAAAGGAAACGTTCAACTAGACATATAATCTTTATAGCACCCGCTATAGACTTAAATGTACCAGATTTAATCGGCCTTCTCAGGGACTGATGCTGAATGTTTGTGTGGAGTTGTATAATTTTTGGGTGAAGCGTTTTTTGCTGCTGAATGTTTAATACCGAACACATGGCGGTTAACTGAAAAACCTAGGACTAGTTCGCCAAGGTTTTTAAAAATATGTTAATTCAGAAAAAAATGAATGGCCGTAGCTTTGGCCATGGTCCAAATTGCCAAATAGTTTATTTAAAGTCTGGGAAAATTTGGGGTAGAAATTGGAAACCTAAACGCATTTTGCTATTTTATAGCGTGTACTGTAGTCCCGAAGGTGTGATTTTTGTTTTTTTATCGGAGAAGGTGCACACCAGCTGCACCTACCCTCTCAAGTTTGGTGTCTGTAAGACTTACACTCTTGGCTGCCCAATGAGCTTTCGTTTTTATTCATTATTTTCTACCTAATCCACTACTTGGGATGCGATGGGGTTCTCCATGCCAATCCACGGGAGATTGTCTTGGGCACTGGACAAGTACACCCATGACAGCGTGCCAATCCATCGCTGGGCCCAAGAAAAAAAAAAAGAAAAAAAAAATGTATATTTCAACTATATACAGTGGTGTACAATATACCATGTAACGACTCAACAGCAGCATCAATTGTCAATAAATGTAGTTTCCATGGTCATAGGTGTCCTCCGGGTTCTTCGGTTTCCTCCCACAGTCCAAAAAAATGTGATTTAAAAGACATGAAACTCCATTCATTTTAAAGTTCAGCTAATTTAATACTTATTTTAATACAAATTTAGATCACCGTATTTCAGCTTCCTAATACAACAAGTATCGTTGCAGGTTTGGCACCTTTTTATTTCAATGGACAAGACAAGTTTGGTGTGATAAAAGGTACAGTTTTGACATGAAGATTGTATGCTCATCCTAAACATTCAATTTGCTGGTGGGAGGATGTACAATAATACAGTACATGATTTCACAAATACAATGCAAGTCTTTTTAGTGACCTGTGACAGTTTGGAACAGGGAGGATCAGGATGCATAGATGATCCCACTACTCCAGGGCAATGAGCTACCAATAGTATACCTATAGCTGTTGTACCAGAGCAAATCCATTAATCTGACATTGTAGACTAGCACCACACTGCTACTGGATTAATA
>JAOUQT010186451.1:0-18061 GCA_025769995.1 Xyliphius kryptos
CACACACACACACACACACACACACACCAGAACCAGTCACTGTATAACCTTCTACCCTCAGGGAGAAGATACCACAACGTCAACTGAAAATATACCAATACTGTAAAAGTGCATTGTGGTTTAAATGCAAATGTTTTGACAAAAAAAGCCATTCATTGGTGGTAAATCCTGTTCCTCATTCCCTTCACTCCTGCTACCTTTGGTCCCGAAACTCAGGAGGAATGAGATCCGAGAACGTCACCTGCGGGCTTGCAAGCAGAAAATCCAGATGTTGTGCATCGGAGCGAAAGACACTGGGAACATGGCTCATCACAGCAATGGACAGGAGTCCACCGGAGTCCTGGGACCTGCTGGAGGACGAGACGTTCATGGGTGACCCAGCTGTCTCAAAACACCTCTGGTCCACATTGTACAGACAGATGGCACTGCTAACTACCTGAGCCACTTTGAACCTTAATCTGGTGGTCCACTTTGTGCAGCTTGATGGCGCCCAAGTGCCATCGATTCATGTGGCAAGTGGACCAGATGACAAGAAGATCTATTTCACCGATATCTTCATCAGAGCCAAAAACTATATAAAGCTGTATTCACCTTCTCTGTCTTCTCTGGTCCTCACAAAACACTCAATCACACGCCTACCCATCATCCATCATTAAAGCAGCATGAGGGTCTGGAACGTCAACTGAAAACATTCAGCAACAAGACAATACGTTACGATCTTCCGTACGACTGATATCAGATTACAGGCGCTGTACGATCTGAGGGTTCGAACCTGCAGCCGGCAGCGACTGGAACCATTCACACCTCACAACGTCCTCGAAAGTCGGCTGGTCGCCTTCACTCAGACAGCGACGGATCAGATCACAACAGGCTGTCGTTGTGAGAGAGAATCAGGTTGTGGTGGTAAGTTTTTAATCAACTGCCTTCTGTAATTTGGCCACTAGACGGCGGTATTTGATCGTTAGAGAAACTGGAAGCCTGTTACTCAGCGATCAGCGTTCATTTTAAAAACCGGACGTGATAACATCATGCAATTAGCGATTTTTCGTACAGTTACACCTCTTTATTTACAATAATACACAAGCTCAAGGTTTCCAGTGTCTTTAACGTTCAAATACTGCCATCTAGTGACCAAATTACAGAATGCAGTTTATTAAAAAAAACATCTGCTAAATAACGTATAGAATAACATACATTGATACGAATGTGATGCGCTCAGAGGTGTGTGTTATTAATAACTAGCCGACTAGCCATGCATTGCTACGGTGACTCTGAGAGACTGAGATTTGTTAATAGTCATTGCAAAGCACATTTTGGATTGGGTCCCTTGGTGGGACCCGTGGGATTTTTTGTGAATTTTTGATATCTCTACAATCCTGTACATACCTGCCAAATTTGAAGTTTGTGGGATGTGTGGAAGTGCCCAATTACAGTAGGGCCCATATTTTGAATTGGGTCCCTGGTGGGTCCCCCATGAGAATTGTTTGAAATTTTTGATATCTCCATGACTGTAGAGATTTTCCTATATATCTCTGCCAAATTTGAAGTTTGTGAGGTGAGTGGAAGTACCCAATTTAATCAGGGCCCGTGTTTCAGATTGGTTCCCCTGGTGGGCCCCCCGGTGGGATTTTGAAAGTGAAAACTTAGTCGTTCCAAGTGCATGGTGGGGAATGACTGTGCCAAGTTTCAATCTTGTAGGTAGTTGGGAAGTGGGAGAATTAGTGATGAGTCAGTAAGTGCGTTAGGGCTTTGAGTTTTATAGATTAAAACGGCCCACATGTTCCAAAACCCATCTGGTCTATATTTGACAAATATGATCCCAATATAAAACACACAAAAGGTCTACGTCAGGCAGTGCTACCTTTTTGGGCAGGGCACTTGTTTTGTTCAACTGCACCAATCAAAGTCCATGGTTGGGTAGGATTTGTGTGGAAGAACTTGACGGACCCACATGAAGCCCTGACCTCAACCCCATCCAGCAGGGATGAATTAGAACAGAAATTTCATACTTGTGTCTGCTCAAACATCAGCGTCCCACCTTAGATGGAATAAAGGGAATAAATTATTCAGACATGCTCCAAAATCTTGAAGAAAAACATTTCAGAAAAGCTGAACCTCTTATATCTGCATAAAGGATCAGACTTACAACAGGGAGTTCTAAAAGTTCCATCTATATATCTTTATTATGAAGATGGAGTGGTTGAGAGTTCCTGATTCCGGTTCAAGAGAGAATGTTTTGGGCACTGAATAGATAAACCCAGTACAGGGCACCAATCTATTGCTGGGCATACACACATTCACTTGATGGGGCAATTTAGAGCAGCCAATTAGCCTTAAATTTTGGATTGTGGGAGAAAACTGGAGAACATAGAAAAAACCCATGCAAACACAGGGTGAATATTGAAACCCTAACGAGATTAGGATTCCAACCTGGATCCCCAGTGCTGAGAGGCGGACGTGCCAACCACTACGCCACCATGCTTCCCTGTTCATGTTTTTTTTATGATAATTTATTAAAGAAACATTCTTAAATATATTTAATGATCCATTTATTGGCAAACTACATTAGATTTTTCTCTTTAACTAACTGTGTGACCCCCCCCCCCCCCCAAATGTCATTATGTAATACCGAAAGATGTAGAGGTAACCCACAGATTAAAAATACACATTTGTAATAATAAACAGACTGATTGAAAGAGTTAAAAATTCCAGCTACTGGTTTCAGAGTGTGGATTTCAGACGGTGCCAAATCCCCCAAATCTCCAAATAAGATGGAGAGTTGGGGCTCAGAATCACATCATTAAGATCTTTTCCTGGCTCTTTCTCACTTATTTTCCTCCTGCTCTCTTTCTCTCTCTCACTTTCTGTGTGTGAGAAGATAATGCAGCTCAAGCTTAGAATTCTTTTGCTGTAGAAGCATCGTGTTTGAACCACCACAAATCCGAACCAGTGTAACTATGGTAACAGGTTCGGAGACCATCCGGTGGCCAGTAAGCCATTTCTCCAGCAGGAATACTAAAACACAAGACTGAGACATACATCAGACAGTTACACGCTTTTGCTTTCATGCCTTAGAGGGATTGAAAAACGCTAAGCCTAGTCCTAGACCTCGAGTCACTGTAAACCTAACCCTAAACCTCAACTAACTTAAAACTAAGCCCTAAACCTCAACTCTTTTCAAACCTCACCCTAACCCTTTACTCACCTCAAACCTCACCCTAACCATCAACTCAACCTAAACCTAACCCTTGACTCAACCAAAACCTAAATCTTGACTCACCCCAAACCCTCGACTAACTTAAAACCAAGCCCTAGACCTCAACTCTTTTCAAACCTTACCCTAACCATCAACTCACCCTAAACCAAACCCTTGACTCTGCCAAAACCTAAATCTTGACATACCCCAAACCTAACCCAACGCTTGACTAACGCAAAGCCTAGTCCTAAACCTCAAGTCACCGTAACGCTAACCCTTGACTAACTTAAAACCAAGCACTAAACCATTAACTCATCCTAAACCTAACCATCGACTCTGCCAAAACCTAAATCTTGACATACCCCAAACCTAACCCAACCCTTAACTCACCCTGACTTTAACCCTTGGCGAACCCAAAGCCTAGTCCTGAACTTTAAGTCACTGTAAACCTAACCCTCGACTAACTTAAAACCAAACCCTAACCCTCAACTCTTTCCAAACCTTACCCTAACCCTTAACCCACCCCAAACCTAACGTCAACTCACCCCAAACCTAACCCTAGATTCACCCTGACCCCAACCCTTGACTAACGCTAAGCATATTTCTAAACCTCAAGCCACCATAAACCTAGCCCTCAACTAACTTAAAACCAAACCTTAAACCTCACTCTAACCCCTAACTCACCCCAAACCTAAACTTTACAATCAACTCGCCCTAAACCTAACCTTCAAATTGCTTTAAAACTAGTCCTAACCCTCGACTCACCCTAAAATTAACCCTAATTGTTGACTCACCATAAATCTTACCCTACCATGTAGAGGATCTCCTGTGGATATCCCATTTCTGCAAATACAAAAAATAGCATTTATGCAATTAACTGTACATTTTGTGGTTTAATATATATTGGGGAAACAAAACACACGATAAGACAAAGACTTAACTTACATATCTATATGTTTAAGAGTGATTAAAACACAACTATACCTGCACTTTCAAAAACATGGCCTCAGAAATCTGATGATCATGGGTTTAGAAGCTAACCAAGAAGTGGATGATTATCAGACGGAAGTTGTTAAGGTAATGGATTCAAAAACTAATAATTGTGGACCCATGTGGTATTAATGAAAAGCACTGAAAAAAATTGTATATATTCTTACCTAGTAAACATCTTCATCATGCAATAAGACCTTGGAAATTCATTTCTGCATTTCCAAATATATTTTTTTTAATTTAGGATACTTCCCTTTGACACATTACGTTATTATGTCATTTTATTTTCTTTAGAATCTAAAAGAGCATACACTTTTTGTTAGACTAAAGAACAGAAATTTGTTTGTACCAGACCCTGGTGGATTGGAACGTGAACCAGATCACTTAAAGGAAAAGACCCCATCAGAGTGTGGATTCCAAATAGTGCCAAATCCCTCAAATCACCAAATTAAATGGAGACTTAGGGCTCAGAGTCACATCATTAAGATGTATCTCTGCCTTTTCTGTCTCTCTCTCTTTCTCTTACTCTCTCTGTGTGAGAAGATAACGCTGCAATTCTTTGGCTGTAGAAGCATCGTGTTTGAACCACCACAAATCCAAATCAGCGTCACTAACTTTCCCTAACCATAAACCTAATCCTAACCCTCGATTTGCTGTTAATCTAAAACCCTAAACTTGAATCACCGCAACCCTAACACTTGACTCACCCTAAACCTAACCCTAAACTCTCTGTAAACCTAACTCTAAATTCACCCTACACCCAACACAAGACTATCAAAATCTTAACCCCCGATTTATCCTAAGCCTAACCCTCTACTCACTATAAGCCTAACCCTCAACTTGCCGTAAATCTAAAAATCTAAAACCCCAAACTTCTAAACCTAACCCAAGACTTATCAAAATTTTAACCCTAAGCCCAACCCTAGACTCACTGTAAACCTAACCCTCAACTTGCCATAAATCAAAAACCCTAAACTTGACTCACCGCAACCCTAACCCTTAACTCGCACTAAACCTAACCCTAGACTCACTGTAAACCTAAAAAAAATAATTAATAATAAAGAACGACCCAAAATTCATTTTTACCCATCTGCTTTTATCTCCAAATTTAATACTTACCCCCCAACTTCTGAAAACATTTCTTATTTAAGGTTATGGGGTTACTTTAATTTGGTTTAAGTTTATATTTTACTTATTTTTACTTATTTTTTTTCAATTCTTTTACAATAATCTGATAAAAATCCCAGATTATTTTTAAGATTAAATGAAGGAAAGCACATTCTGAAGTTTGTCTCAGGCCCAAGTATAGGAGAACATGAGCCAGAGCACTAAGGGGATAATCCCCATCATTCAAGTTTTTAATATTAACGCATAATGATCTAACCCTCACCCTAAACTTGACTCACCACTACCATAACCCTTGCCTCAACCTAAACCTAACTCTAGACACACTGTAAACCTAACTCTAAACCTAACCCAAGACTTATCAAAAAACGTAACCCTTGATTCATCCTAAGCCTAACCCTCGACTCAGTACACACCTAACCCTGACCCCCAACTTGCCGTAAAAAATAAACCCTAAACTTGACTTACCGCAACCATAACCCTAGACTCACTGTAAACCTAACCCTAACCCTAAATCCACCTTAAACCTAATCAAAATCATAACCTCAAGAATCTCAATTCATCATAAACCCAACCCTCAGCTTGCAGTAAATCGAAAACCCTAAACTTGACTCACCGCAGTCATAACTCTAGACACACTGAGACCTAACCCTAAATTCACTCTAAACCTAACCCAAGACATCGAAATCTTAACCCTCAATTCATCCTAAACCTAACCCTCAACTCGCCGTAAATCTAAAATCCTAAACTTGACTCACTGCAACCCTAACCCTTGACTCACCCTAAACCTAACCCTAGACATAATGTAACCTTTAAAAATTTCACTAAACCTAACCCAAGATGAAAACTTAACCCTTAATTCATCCTAAGCCTAACCCTTGACTCACTATAAACCTAACCCTAACACTAGACTCAACCTAAACCTAACTCTCTAATTACCCTTAAATTAACCCTAAACTTTGACTTACCCTAAACCTAACCCTAATCCTCGACTCACCGTCAACCTTACCCTAACCCAAAACCATGACTTTTACCCATCCTCAACTAACTCTATATTAAAATAGTTCCTTTTTTTATAATAGTTAATAATTATTCATTTTAGTTATTCAGATTCTGGTCTCCACAACAGGAAAAGTTTTCACAGTGTGATACATACATACATCAACACATACACACAAACACATAATTGAGTTATCTAAGAGCATATCTTCAGAGTCAGAAACTCTGCAGGATGCTGCATTTTAAATGTACATGCAACAGAGGAAAGCAATTCAATACAGATGTTAAGTGTTGTTTTGCATATTTTCCCAATAATAACAGCATGTCTGTGTGTTATCTGCACAATATGTCAAACATTTATCACGTCCAAAATATTTCTCATTGTAACACACACTGTATTCTGATAAAATGATATTTCATTGCATTAGGCTTCAACTGCATCATTAAATACAGCTGCAAATGTTGTGAAATCCTTTCTTTAACCTTCGTGTTTAACCCTGCACATCAGGATCCTTAAATCAGGTTTGCACATGGTCCTAAATAAGGAAAGCCAAAGTCTTAGTACTAAGATTAACCAATGGGTCTTAACTGGATTGATGTCAGTTTAAGAGATGATGTAAGATCAGAGGTTCAGACCGGTGGAGCAGGATCATAAGGTGAGATGGAGTAATCGAGACAGGAGTGGTGTTGAGGTAGGAATGCAGAAGCATGGTGGTGCAGCAAAAGTACCTCCACCTCACAACCAGAAGGTCCTGGATTCGAGTTCTGGTAGGGCAAGAAGGTGTGTCCGCCCTTTCCATTGTTGGTACCAATGGTTCTCTCTCCACGCCAAATACCAGCACATGGATCAGTAGAATAGTAATAGAACCTCTGGCAGATACATCACACCTTTGCCCTTGGTTTCTGACCGGGGTCCATTTGTCCACATTACTGTAGCATCAAGCGTGTTTACTGCATGGAGCTTCAATGAGAGCATTTGTATTTCTATTCATTTACAGTTACAGTATTACATCTGAATATCTGAACAACCGTCACACCCCCTTCACACACAAGCAACAAACACTCATTGTATTTACATCCCATTATCATTCTTGAGGATGTCATGTCTGACATCATAACTATATGTCTGTCCTACACGTGATTTTGTGGTGGAGCAGCACGGGGCAGTTTCAGATTAGAGTCTGGAACTGGATGAAGAAGCTGTGTGAACAGTGGCTCTCTGTGTAGAAACAGATTAACTTCTTCAGATGTGGTTCTGGTGGAATCCTTCTGGATTTCTTGCTGGTGACTGATAAGACATAGTCTCTGTTTACTCTCAAAGACATTCTCTGTGTTGGGCCTCGTGTTGTTGCCGAAAGCATTGGGCATCACAATCACAAATCTTTTGCATCTATTTCATTTTTTTCAGCAAATCACCGGCAGGGATGTCTGTTCTAGTCAACATACAGAAACAGTTTATTTACTGAATTTAGCAAATGGTGGAGAACCTAGAGATATGACTTGGTCTGTGGGGAGCCACATTCCTCTCACTTCTGTGATCACTCGCTCTTCTGTATGACTTGCCTTAGTTTATAAAGGCTGGAAACCAATCGTTTCTGGAACCTCTAATTGCCATCCATGCTTTTGGTTCTGAATTTGCTACCCAGAGTTGCTACGCCACTGCCACACTTTTCAAAGCAGGATGTTCTGCAGGGAGAGGGATCAGCAGGGGTTTCCCTGCCTCCATTCCTTCAGGCACATGGCTTCCCATCCATAAAGCCACTTCCATCTTCGGTTCAACTCACCACCCATTATAAGCACTAGCCTTGGCAAGTAGTTGATTCCAAAATTCCTTCTGAGGAACTGTTTCTATGGTTTCCTGGCTAGCTGCCCGATTCTGTCTTTCCTAAGAACTCCTCCTTTCCTCCCCATTGAACACGCCTCTAAAGCTTTAAACTCCACAGGTCTGTGCATGTGCACAGACTGTGCTGCCTGAGCTGGGTATCGAAGTGGGTTTTTATTTATGTCTCCAACCTTTCCCAATGTATTCCTTATTCTAACCTTTTCATTCATCTCATTATCTTCTGCTTATTCCTTTAAGAGGGTTGCAGGGGGGGTGGCTGGGCAGATACACCCAGGACAGGGTGCCAATCCATCGCTGGGTACACACTTACTCACATAGTCACACACACATACACACACTATACAGTGCAATTTAGGGCAATTAATTTATCTTAATGTTTTTGGCATGTGGGAGGAAACCGGAGAACCCAGAGGAAACCCACGCAGACACAAGGAGAACATGTAAACTCCACCCAGATTGGGATTCGAACCGAGAATCCCCAGCGCTGAGAGGCAACTGTGCTAACCACTAAGCCACCGTGCCGCTTATTCTAACCTTTTTTTTTTAATTGCAATTTCACCCCAGGAATCAATAAGGTATTCCAATCTCCCATCTTCCATATCCGGCCTCCATAGTCCATGCAAAAGTGACAGTACCCAAGAATTCTGGCAATTAGCATTCTCCACAATCTTGCTGTGGTGAGCCACGACACCCGTATTCTCTGCTCCTGATGCAGTTGCTGGCAACCCCTGCTGTGCACTGATCATTGGTGGACCATTTGGCATAAAGATCCTGCTTTTCACCTTTCTCCTGCTTCTGCCACAATTTTGTTTTTGTCTTCTGTACAAAGACATGCTGGAAATTGGTAGCTCAATGAAAAGGTGTTGGGAGGTTGAAACTTGGGTACACCAAAGTTAACTTTAACCCTCATGCATCATCAAGCAGAGAAACCTGTAAGTCCATTTTAATAAAAGTAGCTTGAAGACATTATGTTAGTTGAGTGAATCTGAGATCCTGAATGGCCCTCAGCTCTGAATGTAAATTCATATTATCATATACATTCCCTGTAAATTTTGGGAGAGTTACATCATCCAGTTCCTCTCTGCGGGCGCTGCTTGGAGCACGTCCTAGCTTTATTGCTAGGAGATTTATTGCTGTGATATTGTTTATCTTTTTGCCTGACTAGTAAAGTAAACAGCTCTAAGTTTGTATTCTGGTATTTTTTGGGGATTTTTTCGAGACCCAATGTGATACACTCAGAACCACGCATCATATTTCTTTATTTTCAGGTTCTGATTATTGTAGAGTAACATGACCTTGGACCGCCTTGAACCCGATCAGTACTACTCACTGTGCTCTCGAGATTTATTGATTAACACCAGCAAAGAATTTGATATTTGCAAAACATTCAGTCTCAAATAACGTAGCAACAGGAAACAAGTGCAGGATGATTGGAGGGTCCAGACGATGGCTCTTACATTTAATCACTTAATAACATTTTAGGTTGAGATGCTTTTAAACTTGTTTGAGGGCGGGAATTTATTCTCACATCACTGTGTGCAAAATCCACTGCTGGCAAAGTCAGAACATAATAATTGCAGACCAAATGATGTTTTGGTGCCAAGAAATTTGCATAAAACAGAAATTCTTCTTTGCTGATGTAAAATATAAGTGAGCTCGACTGAAATGCTCAGAGGCACACAATTAGTTTTAATGTTTTTATGTAAGCATTTTAGCTTTTTACATGTTTAACTATTACACATGTTCTACACTCCTGCACCAGTTCATACATAATTAGGCTTTTGATGGTTAAAAGAATAAATAATTGGTCAGCTGGGTTGTCAATTTAGACAGAAGTATGAAAGGAAGTCAGTCGGTCAGGACACACAGAAGGACGATAATCAGAAGGACGGATATATTGACTGACAGAAGCAAGAATGAAAAACAGTCAGAATGGAAGAATGAAGGAATGTCAGACAGGAGGATGGATGGATGGGGAATGGAAGAAGAGTCAAAGGAAGGATGGATGGATGTAAGAAAGTCCGACAGATGGATGTGTGGAAGAAGGGAAAGACAGAATGACATAAGGAGGTCAGTCAGGATGGATGAAGGTAAGAAAGTTGGACAGATGGACTGAAGAATTAAAGGAAAGGCAGATGGAGGATGGACAAGAAAATAAAAATTGAAAGGCTGGATGTAAAATGGAAAGAACGACAAGAGGGAGGATGAAGGTCACTCACTCAGGATGGATGAAGGTAAGAAAGTCAGATGGATGGACGGAATGATGAGAGGAAAGACAGAGGGACAGACAGAAGAAAGGAAGTCAGAGAGGAGGACCAAATAGAAGGGAGGGAGAGAGTAGGAGGAAGACAAGAAACGAGGGAGGGAGGAATGAAGAAGGACTTTATCTTGCAGATGTTGGGCTGACATTTAAAGCTCCCTCACTCGTAATTGTAATGTTACTTGGTGCAGATTGAGCGGGAGACAGGTTCATATCTCTTTACGTTCCTCCTCCGCGTTGTTCTGTCAGTAAGGTTCACTCTAAGATCCTCAGGTTATTTACTTAGAAAAACTGGCAGCTGATGAGTGTTTGCACAAAGTTTATAGAGTCAGTGGGTTTATTACAGTCTGAAATTGTTCCGAGTTTACAGTTCATCACATTTCATCAGTCACATCATTAAAATAAAATAAATACCCTAACTCACTGAGGCTACAGGGACGTGTGGAGTCAAGAATTTTTCACAGCTAGACCTCAGAGAGGTTGGCGAACATACCAACTATACACAGAACTCAACAACCCCCGGATTTGAACTATTTTATTAATATTGTATACAGAATGTCTTTTTTAGATCCTAGATTAGCAGTTAAGGAAATACCGTTACTCTGTTTATTTGAAAATTTCAAAATGGGTAAAATAAAAATGGGGAGGTGGGCCAGCTGAAAATTAGAGAGGTGGTCCAGATGAAAATGGGGGACATGAGGCAAATGAAATTGTGAAGGTAGGCTAGATGAAAATGGGGGACATGTGTCAAATGGAAATGGGGGACATGGGCCAGATGAAAATGAGGGACATGGGTCAAATGGAAATGGGGGACATGAGTCAAATAAAATTGCGAAGGTAGGCTACATAAAAATGGGGGACATGGGCCAGATGAAAATGGGAGACATGGGCCAAATAAAATTGTGAAGGTAGGCTAGATAAAAATGGGGGACATGGGTCAAATGGAAATGGGGGACATGGGTCAAATGGAAATGGGCCAGATGAAAATTGGGGACATGGGCCAGATGAAAATGGGGGACATGGGTCAAATGGAAATGGGGACATGGGTCAAATGAAAATGGGGACATGGGTCAAATGGAAATGGGGACATGGGTCAAATGAAAATGGGGACATGGGTCAAATGAAAATGGGGGACATGGGCCAGAATCATGTTACTTACTTTACAATGTGTCTGCAGCCAATCTGTGCAAATCGAAAGTATTTTAAATAAACTGAAATCCAAACTCTTGATTATTTTTCTGATGATGTCATTAAAAATATAATCGATGTAAATAAAAGAATAACCAGCTGAGATGTTAAATGTCCTGTTAACATCCTGAGGCTGCAGTGTCTGTTTGACCTGTAGTTATTAAACTGGAGGAGCTTCATTTTGTTTTGCGAGCTTTATATGATGCAACCTCCTTTTGTTTTCTTCACTCTCTTCCTTGTATCCTATTATTCCTCTCTCTTCACTAAACAACAAACCGAACACTCCCTCTCTCTCTGTCTCTCTCTCTCTCTTTCTCTCTCTCTCACTCACATACACACAATGCTGGTTTTGTTGTGGGTAATTACAGCATCCTTTGTTTTTTAGAAAAAGGGTCGGCACAATACCAGATCGTCTCCTTTGTCCTTGCGGCAGGAGGCAAAGAGCAGCTTTGTCAAGTTAAGCCGTTCGGTTACAGACGGTGAGACAAAAGAGGCGTTCAAGGCCCCAAATACGTTCTGATTACACCCACTTACTTTAAGGCTGAAGGACTGGTTGGGAGCATGTGTTGGTGGGTCTTGGTGGAGGGAGAGGGGGGTGTTGGATTAGAAAGTAACTGCGCTTAAAGTGTATATAGTTTTTTTAGATGACGGTATCTTTTTTACAGGCGTGAACATTTCTGATGCCCAGCGATGGATTGGCGCCATGTCCTGGGTGTATCTGCCCAGCGCCCGAGACGTTCTCCCCTGGGTGGGAACCCCACCGTGACTCTAGTAGAGGACTTGTAATGAAAAAATTAATAAATGAATGAATGAATAACAGTTCTGATACTAACACATTGGGGAATGCTCATACACAGAGTTTGTTGTTACCTTAATTAACCCTGTGATAGCAAGAAGCATCAAAGAACAGGTAGAATTTGGGTGGTGGATAGTTTATTGTCAGTTCTGCGGTGACTGTAATGCACTGTGGGGGTTGTAGTGCAGCTGTGCTACTGTAGTTTCATTCCAACACCCCAGTGACACTGCTGGGATAGGAATAATACACCAACCAAGTAACACCCATCATGTGGTGACAGTATTGGGGTCCTGACCATTAAACAGAGTAAAGGGGACGTACATAGTATGCACTTTAGTCCACAATGGACTACAGACTGGAATTGTAGGACTACTGTAAGTCATCTTCAACTTCATTTTAAATCTTTAAAACATTTTCCCTTCATTCATTTTCTTTTCTCCATGAGCTCCACTCAGCCTTTTCTTTCAAATAGTTATTTGGCTGAAATTCATATTCGTCCGGAATTTCAAATCTTTCGACTGAACCTCACAGGGCAGGATTACAGACCCCGGTGTGTTTCTGAGAGAAGGTGCTGTGCATAGTGTTTTTACTTTCTCTTTGTGTCAGCTATAAGGAGTGTGACACAGTTGTCAGAAAACATGAGAGAGTGTGGCAAAGCCCCTTACAGTGCTGCTGGAGGAGCAGAGAACAACATGTCATTTTGTCTTTTCATTTATTCTCTCTCTCTTTCATTTCTGCCATGTTTACTGTGCCCCAGTGTGGCTGTTAGGCAACGTTTCTCAGAGAAGAAGCACCCCGAGAGAGGCTTACACAGAGTGTGTGTCTGTGTGTGTGTGCGCTTATGGCTTACATATAGTGTAAAACCTCATACCAACACAAACTTTCCTACATTTTACAAAATATACCCAATATTCACTCTCTCGCTCTCTCTACTTTGCTTAAAACTGTGGTGGTTATTTAATTCTTCAATATTTGTTAAAAGGTCTCTTTTTGGTACGCTTTGAAATTTAGCCTTGGGTAAAATAAAGCGTTGTTAAAAAGTCAAAAAAGTCTCTATCTCTCACCGTATGGTATACACAGGGGTTGGACAATGAAACTGAAACACCTGTCATTATAGTGTGGGAGGTTTCATGGCTAAATTGGAGCAGCCTGGTGGCCAATCTTCATTAATGTTACATTGCAGCAGTAAGAGCAGAGTGTGAAGGTTCAATTAGCAGAGTAAGAGCACAGTTTTGCTCCAAATATTGCAATACACACAACATTATGGGGACATAACAGAGTTCAAAAAGTTGCTTTGATGAACATGAAAGTGAAGTTGAACATCTCCCATGGCCTGCACACTCACCAGATCTAAATATTATTTAGCCACTTTGGGGGGTTTTGGAGGAGCGAGGCAGGAAATGTTTTCCTCCACCAGCATCATGTAGTGACCTGGTCACTATCCTGTAAGAAGAATGGCTTAAAATCTCTCTGACCACTGTGTAGGACTTGTAGATGTTCTTCCCAAGACAAATTGAAGCTGTATTGGACGCTAAAGGAGGAACTACACCATACTAATAAATTATTGTGGTCTAAAACCAGTTAGTTTCATTGTCCAACCCCTGTGTATATATTAATATCTCGGGCAGTTTGTTAAATCTGGAGAGAACAAACTTTTTGTCAAAGTTGGCGTACTGTAAAGTTTTAGGCCAGATATTGACGCAGGGGAACAGTTTAGGAAAGGCCCCCTTTGTTGTTCTAGCATTAATTTCCCGTAACGCACAAAGAAAAGTCCATATAGACCTGATTGGGTAAGTTTGGTGTGAAAGAACTTGAGTCTGTTCCTCATCCTCAAGAAGGAACGAATGAACATATCAGAATACAAACAGCTGACTCTGTGGTTCAACATCACTGTCTGGTCTTCTGGATGATAAGAGCAACATGCTGTACCGCACCACCACAAGCTCTGTTTCACTGCAGCAGCAGCAGCAGCAGCATCTTTTTACTCTAAACTGACATCCTGAATTTGTTAAATGAACAGTTCACCTAAAACTCTGAGGCTGATGAATTACTAAGTTATTTAAGAACCTTGCTGAAAATATCATCAGCAACTATCGAAAACCAAACTATACACCATGATGCTGCCTCTACGAAGCTTCACTGCTGTTTACACCCACACTACATGCCAATTAAACCTGCTCTCTTTAAAGAAATGAAAGCTATAGAAATAAAAAATATAAATGTGGATTGTCATAAATCCCTTATTTGGTTAACATCCAACAGTAGGACCACCCAATATTTTTGTCTTTCTATGTGCCCCCCTCTGGTTGAACTCTTAAATCTCTCCCTATGGTTCACAATAGATATCCTGCAAGTGGAAGCGTTTAATTAGCCGGTAACATCTGTGCTGCTTTTGGAAAAAGATGCAATGTCTAATGACGTGCAAGCTAGTGAGCCATCTTGCAGCTGCGGGGGGGAACACATCATTAGCAACAATTCAGGACACGACGGAGCCTCTGACACAAACGAGTTACAACTCATCATCCGGGTATTGATCACGTGATAGGTGGGGATGAGGGTCTTCAGTAAATCCTGTACACTCACTACCATGTTCTGTCAAACAAAGACAAATATGTGCACAAAGGTGTGTGTTCGCTTCCTCGTGTGTATCATTAGCGGTATGACTGAAAGCACGCGGCTTTGCTTTTAAAAGGGAATTTATTATCAATTCCCCAGAGTCATTTGAGACTCATTTCACTGACAACAGCTACAACAGCTCCTTTTTTTCCGCTGGATGTTGTTTGTAGAGCAAAAATCCCATGTGATTCCAATGATGAAAGAAGCGCAGAGGATTCTAACGCTAATTAGCTGCTGTTGCAACAATACATTTCCTAGTCTTTACTCCGGGAAATTCAGCAAATGCAACTTGTTTCTCTCACGTGTTCTCAGGTTCTCATGTATTCACGAAAGCACTTTCCACAGCAAATTCTTAGTTTGTTAAAAAAAAAAAAAAACTACAAATACAGAGTTTACATTCGAAAAGTCACTATGCTAACAAACTGATCGACTCTCGTTTGGTTTAATTTGTGTTATTTTTTAACTTTAGTAATTTTGATTGAGAATAAAGATTCATTTAAACATTCATTAAACTTCTGAATAATTCTCTGCTAGGGTCAGACAGATACATCCCATACAGGGATCTATCGCTGGACAATTTAAAGCATTTAATTTACCTTGGTAAGCATGGTCAGCACGTTCGCCCCTCAGCGCTGGGGGTTCCCGGTTTGAATCCCGAGCTGGGTGGAGTTTCCATGTTCTCCTCGTGTTTGCAGGGGTTTCCTCCGTGTTCTCCAGTTTTCTCCCACAGTCCAAAAACATGGATTTAAGGTAATTTGAATGCTCTAAATTGCCCTGTATAGTGTGTGGATGTGTGATTAAGTGTGCCCAGCAATAAATTGGCGCCCTGTCGTGGGTGTATCTGCCCTGCGCCCGAGATGTTGATGGGCATGAGGAACCCCACCGCGACCCACATAAAGGAAAAAGCAGAAGATAATAGATGAATGAATGATTAATTTACATTGAATCCATGTTTTTCGACTGTGGGAGGAAACCAGAGAAAACCCACACAGGCACGGGGAGAACATGAAAACTCCACCCAGAATTCCAATCGAGAATATCTAGAGGCGAATAGCTAACCACAAAGCCACGTGTCACCCAAAAAACAAGATAAAAGATAATTTTGATCTCAAAAGAAAGAAGCTTAAAGGTGACACTCTGAAGCCTGAACAACCAGCTTGCAAACTAACAGTGAATACAATTTAGTGTCGTATGTTGATGTCCCATAATTGAGCTGTGAGTGACTATCTTCAGCTGTGTTTGCACCTGAAGCTATATCACAGCTGGAAATTCTTAAAACAATTATCGCAACACAGCTCAGTGATACATTTAGCCGGTTTGCGCAGCGCTGGCATGATGTGGCTCAGATGCACCTGTAACACGCTATACCTGCAGGTGCGTCTAAAGTCAGCTACATCCCCAGGTCTTTACACCAGGACTTTATCATACATTGTGTAAGTTTGAAGGAGGGCGTGTTCCTCTTGCATGTATGTCACCGTGCACGTGGCCTGCATTTAGTTTTAAGCTGTCTGTGTATTATAGAGCGTCCCAACTTTTCATCCGAGTGTTCTGCCACTCTGCTGTCTGCCCTGGTAGGGGGAAGAAATTCTCGATGGGCCTACTAATGAAGACCAAGCCCTGAATGGTAAGCTGCTAACCAACTGGTGCTATCCGTGCTCTCTTATCATTGGCGTCGGTTACTGGTGCCACACTAAGAACCACCTGGCGTGGACAACGGAATGTTGGCGCAGTAGCTCAAAACCGGAACATTAAGCACGCTTTTGTCTTGCAAGACCATTGAGAACCCCTTTGCACTTGCACAGTAGTAAAGACAGTGCCACCTGATGTATGTGTCTTAAGGGGGTCACGTACATCTGCGGCATCGTCTACAATATCTTCAAACATCTACGCAGTATATACACTATATTGCCAAAAGTATTCGTTCACCTGCCTTGACTCACATAAGAGCTTAAGTGACATCGCATTCCTAATCCATAGGGTTCAATATGATGCCAGTCCACCCTTTGCAGCTAAAACAGCTTCAGCTCCTTTAGGAAGGCTGTCCACAAGGTTAAGAAGTATGTTAATGAGCATTCTTCCAAAGGCCCATTTGTGAGGTCATACACAGATGTTGGCCTCGCTCTCAGTCTCCACTCTAGAATATTTCCAAAAATATTCTATTGGGTTCAGATCAGGCCAGTCAAGTTCATCCACACCAGACTCTGACATCCATGTCTTTATGGACCTGGTGCACTGGTGCACAGTCCTGTTGGAAGATCAAGGAGCCAGCTCCAAACTGTTCCCACAAAGTTGGAAGCATGGAATTGTTCAAAATGTCTTGGTATGCTAAAGCATTTAGAGTTCCTTGCACTGGAACTAAGGGGCCAAGCCCAGAAACTGAAAAACAAGACCACACATAATCCCTCCCTCCATCAAACTTTACACTTGGCACAATGCAGTCAGACAAATACCGGTCTCCTGGCAACCGCCAAACCCAGACTCATCCATCAGCTTGCCAGATGGAGAAGCACAAAAAAAAAACGTCACGCCAGAGAACGCCTCTCCACCGCTCTAGAGTCCAGTGGCAGTGTTGACCATGGAAATCCATTCCATGAAGCTGTCTGCGCACTGTTCTTGAGCTAATCTAAAGGACACATAAAGTTACGAGGTCAGTGGTGATAGACTGCAGAAAGTTGGTGAACAATTTTCGTGGCCTACCACTTCATGGCTAAGTTGCTATCGTTACCAAACACTTCCATTTTCTTATAATACAGCTGTCAGTTGACTGTGGAATATTTAAGAGGGAGGAAATTTCATGACTGGATTAGTTGCATCCTATTACATTCCATGCTGGAATTCACCAAGATCCTGGGAGTGACCCATTCTTTCCTAAATGTTAAAAAAACATTGCATTTGCATGTGCTTGTTTTTATACATCTGTGGCCATGGAAGTGCATATAGTACTTTTGGCAATATAGTGTAAGTGTGTGAGTATATATATATACACTGGAGATCAAAATTAGAGAACAACACACAATTTCCTAAATGTCAAGGTCACTATGTAGTCCT
>JAOUQT010186550.1:0-18061 GCA_025769995.1 Xyliphius kryptos
ATGGAGGTGTATGATGGAGGCGTGTGGAGGTGTATGATGGTGTATGATGGAGGTGTGTGGGGGGTGTATGATGGAGGTGTGTGGAGGTGTATGAGGGAGGTGGGGGATGGAGGGGGATGCTGACTGGCTGCAGCACGTGATGAACTCACCATGATGTAGGCGTTTCTGTTCATGATCCGAATAAATCGCTCCAGACACCAGAAACAGCATCTGAGACAGCAGAGCAGGAACCGAGCTAACGCATTGTGAGCTCCTGAACACACACACACACACACACACACACATCATTAAAATTGGGACACACCCCTAAATCACTATGAGATCCAGCCATGTTACCCGTACAACTGTATGCTTCCAACCTTATGAAAACAGTTTGGGGAAGGCCCTTTTCTGTTCCAGAGCACAGAGCAAGGTCTATACAGACATGTTTCTATAGGTTTATTGTGGGAGAATTGGAATGGCCCTCACTGAATGTAAGACCCCATGAGCAGCAACTGAAAGATTTAAGATCTTTCAGTTGCTGCTCATGGAAACTCCACCCAGATTGGGATTTGAATCCCCAGCACTAAGAGGAGAACATGCTAACCACTAAACCGCCAAAGAGAAATCTTTTCTGGTCCGTTCTTAAACACCGGTTCTAAAATAAAGTATTCAGTTCTGCTGCTTCTCCACATACCTTTGAGCTTGTGGTCCAAATATTCCAGAACAATACGGACGAATTGAACCACCGATAAGATTAACGCACCGAAGGCCAGAGACCCTGTGTGATAGCTGCAGATACACACACACACACACACACACACACACACACACACACACACACAAAATAGTTCATGTATAAATGTTCAAAGAATCATGTGAATATGATTCAGGAGTCTGAATCATGCAGTCTGATGCTTATAGTCTCCTATAGCAGGTGTTATTAGGGTGGTGGATGATCCTCAGTACTGCAGTGACACTGACATGGTGGTGCAGGTGTGTTAGTTCCGTACCGTACAGCCCTCCCGAAGGAGGCTACAACAGGGCATGATGGGATATCGGCGGGTTTCCTCCTGGCCCAGTAGTACGAGGCGAAGGCGCCGGCAATAGTACACTGACCCAACGCGATGGTGAAGTTCACAAGCCAGAGGAAGATGATCAGATTACACAGCTGCAGGAGGAAGATGTAACGATGGTACACGGTCTCACCGCCATAAAACGCAAAGAGACACTGAGCTCCTGGACACAGCTTACTGATGTTGGACCTGCGGAAGGTCTGGGGCAAAAGGACATGAACGAGAAGTAGACATGAGGTGAACACAATCTGTTTGGTGGGCGGAGCTAATGAAGCAGAGACTATGTTAGGATTGAGATGAGGATGGAATGATTACTGTTAGGGAAATAATCACAATTGTTTAATTATTTTACAATCATCTTTACAAATCACAACTGAAAAGTACGGAAAACACAACAATACAAGGGTTCCTACGTTTGTTATTTAGACCACGCAGGACGTTTGCAGTATATTCACACAAAATATGAAATTCCTTATTTAAAAATCAAAGTAGAACAATTGGTGCAAGTTTAACTTTATTTTTGTTCATGCAAGTTGTGCCACTAAAGTTCTGGCATAATATGTATTTTTCTTAGAAACATCGTCGTGACGATGTTAAGACGCTCCTACAATGACTTATTTGTAACGATTTTAATCACGATTAATTGAAAAAACAATAGATTGTCCCATCCCTAGTAAGAACCTTATGCTAACGACTCACCTCTGGACTGCAGGTCTGATTGGTGAACTTGCAGTCCGTCTGAGCCGCCGTGACTTTGTAAACGGCCTCTCCGGATGACGCCAGGAAGCTGCTTTAAGTTAAAGAATAACTGCTGGAAGAGGGAACTAAACTACATGATCATTAACACGTGGACACGCCCACTCCATGGTAACAAACACGAGGATACACAGCCACCGAGGCCCAGTAGGAGATGCAGACGGCCAGCATGAGGAACGTCACGATGGGGTAGAATAACGCCGACGTTATGTAGCTGACGGCCCTAAAGGTTATGACACACAGTGGGCGGGTCATAAGGGTTGTGTGGCGATATATAAAGTGCAAAAGGTTGCATGAGAGAGAAAACGTACTTGCTTCCCTCTTTGAGAAGTGCGATAGCAACGCGCACTCTGTTCCGCAGGATGACTAGCATCAACACGACGGAAACTTCAGTCAAAACCAGAGTCACCACTAAAATAAACAAGTACAATTATGAGGTATTACACGGTTCTAGGGTGGCATGGTGGCATAGTGGTTAGCATGTTTGCCTCTCAGCACTGGCTCAGCACTGACTATTTTTTTTTTTAATGACTAGCGACAAATCAAACGACTTCTACTGGAGTTGTTGGAGACTTTTGGACAGCCACATGTTCTTCAGTTTTTGTCCCTGAACCCCGTTCCACAACACTCTCAGCGCTCAGGGAGACACGCATGGCTCCATGCCCAAGCTGCCACTGACCCCGCCCCCTAATGGCAGAGTGGGATGTACTGAAAATACACTGCTTGAAAAATAAAGGGAACTGAGTGTCCACACAAAAATAACTCTCTCTAATCTTCTGTTTGGCTTCCCATGCCATCATCATCATCAGGTCTGCAGCGTCTGATCGAGGATTAGAGGATAAAGAACACAAACTGTGCAGCAACACATGACCTATAAAATTCTACATCCACAAGGTGGCGCAATAAGATGGATTGTCACCAGTGAATACTCCAGCAGGACTTCAAACTATACCTGAATGGGATATAATATACACATCATGAAAACAAGGAGGTGGAGCTAATAAAGATCTATAGACATATAAGATGAGAAGACTGATTACAGCTCACACAGTGACTTACAGAAGACGAGCCATGTCTGGCTGAGCTGAAGGTAAAGCTGCAGGTTCAACTGGAGCCCGACGGCCTGAACGGTGACATCAGCTCCCGGAGACTTCCTCAGATCCATGAAGGTCCGGTAACAGAACCAGATTCCTGTTTTATTCAGTCACAGTATGACAGACGAAGAACATCCAGCAGCTTATGCATACATTTGGTCATGTTTCTGAACATTTGTTTTTTTTAGCAGAAGCTTTCATCCAAAGCAGTTTACAGGTACCAGAACACAAGGTTGATACCGAACCCCTGGACCAATGAGGGTTAGGGGTCTTGCCCATTGGTAATGTCAGTGGACGTGGGATTTGAACCCACAACATTCAGATTGATAGTCCAAAACCCTAACCACTGAGCTACCACACACACACACATCTTGCTCATGTTGGTGCACCCACCGTAGGCGATCAGCAGGAGGATGATGATGATAAAGAACCAAAGGAGGAAGCCAGCGATGAAGCGCAGGAGCAATATGAAGATCAAACTGATGACCAGGGCCAAGAGAAGTCCTCTGTCATACACACACATTCACATACACACACAAACGCACACTCTGTACATCTGCAAAATGACATAATGTAACTCCAAATGTAAACGAGTTGCTTACATCAGCATCCACAGCCAGGAATTTGCATAATCCTCCACGATCCTGATGCCCAGCTCTTTAGCGTCCAGCATGTCCGCTAAACCACTGCGGCGTTTGTTAACGAGAGTTTACACGAAGAAAAAAAGAAAACACAAAAATGATTACAGTTAGTGTTTAATTCAACATGAACAGAAGTGTCACTGTGTGTGTGTGTGTGTGTGTGTGTGTGTGTGTGTGTGTGTGTGTGTGTGTGTACTCACTTGGCAGCGTCTCGAAGTTCAGCCACACTGTGTGCAGTGTTCAGTGCATCTTTAAATGCCGTCCTGTTGGCCACTGTTAGTGTTCCATTTCTGGTAATAAAGTCTGGAAAGCATCGCTGCAGAACTGACAACCAATCAGAACAAACAGAATCAAATAAATGATCATAAAGATAAACATTCTGTTAAAGATAACCTTAACCATAACCATAACCATAACCTAACCCTAACCCCTAACCCTAACCTAAACATACCCTAACCATAACCATATCTTACCTTAACCATATCCATACCCTAACCATAACCTTATCATAGCCATGCCCTAAGCTTGACCAAAACCTTACCTTAACCATAACCTGTAAAAATACACTTAATTTACCTTAACCATAACCATATCAATACCCTAACCTTAACCACAACTTTAACCTAACCATATCCATACCCTTAACTTACCATAACCATGACCTTATGTTACATAACAATAACCTTAACCCTTATAGAATATATATAAGTCGTCTACCATCAGCTTCTCGGTTTAGTAATAATTGTGCGGTCAAGAAAAACTAACCTCTCATTAAAGCTTTTATTATGACATGAGGTTATTTTGAAGAGTATCTGAATCTAAAAGTTGCTCTCAGAGCACAGGGTCCAGTAAATAATACTCCTGAGACTGTGAGCAGGTGGACTTACAGGGTCTGCTGGGGACGATCACCGATGGACAGTCCTCGTCCCGCAGAACGTGTGCTACGGGCTGAAAAACAAAAACCCCCAACGCCTCAGAACTCAGGGATCAAAGACCTCGCGGATGTTTCAGGTCATGGGTGGATCAGTGTTCACCTTCTTTGGATTGTTGAAGCCTGGCTTACAGAAGTTCCTGTAATAGTTCCAGTGGCTCTTGTTAAAGGCGTGTTGGAGCTGCATCTCCGTGTACGAGGTGAAGCGGTCAGGGCATTCGGACACGCACATCTGCAGAGGAACGGAAATACGGGTTCGGCACGAAATTCAGAAAAACCACAATACAGAGGAGAAGCAGGACACACGGCACCGCACCTGAGTTGTGGGACACTGAAGGTTTATTAACACGGCAGGACTCGCACACTTCAGGATGTTGAAGTAAAACAGAATGGGTTTCTTTCTGCAAGAACAAAAAAAAGGATTTAATCTTGAGGACGTGTCTCAGCATCTCGAGAAATAAGGTTTGTATTTCAAAACTGTGAGCGGAACTGAGATGAAAGATCAGGGTGCATTGTCTGGGAACAAAGTCATGGAGAATTTGCGAAAGGGGTGTAGACTCTTAACTGGTGGGGTGGGTCATGACCCAAAAGGGGGCTTGTAAAAAAATTAATACGTTTTGAAAAAAATTTCAAATAAAATTTAATCTTATTTTAGTTCTCGTCCTTTATTTTGAAAATAAAATGAGATTGAGAAAGGCACTCGCCAGACGTGTGCAGCATTCTCGTTGCCATGGTAACCACAATTAGTTTGCCGGTTACGAATTGAAGTGGTGTGGATGTACAGAGGATGATGAGGATGGAGTCACCAGGCAGGAGGAGAGGAAGGCCAAAGAGGAATTATTAAGAATAATGATCCGCTGTGGTGCCCCCTGCTGGACAAGTCTAGGCAGCATATGATAACATAATCGCTCTCCCTCACGAAGAATAATAGACATACTGTATATTTGATTAAAAACTTTATGACATCATCGCTTGTGTCATGAATACATAATTAATCAATGCCTCTTCGGCCAATTAGAGCTGATGGGACAGGGTAGCCAGCGCCCTCGGGTGGTGGAGGCTGTGTATACGTAAGACTTTAATCCTCCGTGCATAAGACATGACAAACATTTTTATCGCACCCCCTGAGAATCATCAACCACCATAATAACACCTGCTCTGTCCATGGTCCTGATCATCAGAGCACATATGACTAACGTAAAGAGAAACAGATGCATCTGTAGAACTACAAACTCCAGCTATATGGTGGGTGGAGCTAATAATATGATGGATTCAAAAGTGGGCACTCACGCATTGTCCTTCTGTCCACAGAAGTGTCCTGAGCTGTCAGTAGGATGGATGACTTTCCTGGGGTCCCCATGAATCCAAGCTGTAATGAAAGCACACACGCTCAGTTCACTCCTCCACCCGGATCCTGAACACTGACCTTTACAGTCATCCTGAAATCCCCCCTCCCCCCATTAAAATGGATGAGGCCGAAAGGTGTGGACACAACAGAAGCCGCGGGGATGATCGATACGCCTCGGTTGGTTAATCTCAGGATAATTATATGTGTCCTGCTGAGTGGAGGAACCTATCGATCTCCTCCTTTAATTAATGGAGTCGCGCTGCAGCGTGTGGTTTTAAAACTCTGCCCTCTTTCCTCCTGCACTCATCAGGGTTCATCAGGGGAACAATCCATCAGCCGCAGAACCATTTCTTCTGAGCCCATGTTTGCTTCTGAGTCGGGCTCAGAACCACACAGCGCATTAAAACATCCATCAACCACTTTAAAAACTCCACCTCCCGGGTTCTACACTTACAGTCCATTATAAAACGGGTGCTTCAGGTCCTTAAATCTGATTGGCTGAGCTGTTTGCATATATTAATGCGTGATGAACAATACATTATTTAAAATCATACAATAAGGATTAATGTTCGGCACAGTGGTTTAGTGGTTAGCACGTTCTCCACGATTCCTGGTTCAGTGCCCATTCTGGGTGAAGTTTTCATGTCCTCCCCGTGTCTGCATGGGTTTCCTTCCATATTCCAAAAACATGGATTCTCAGTAAATTCCTATATGAGGAACAGTAATTAGGTTCCTCTATTGGGTGGGGTTCCCCATGCCCATCCAGGGGAGAACATCTCGGGCGCTGGGCAGATACAGCCATTACAGGGTGGCAATCCATCACTGGGCACACACTCACACACATATCCACTCACTATACGGAGCAATTTAGAGCATTCAATTTACCTGGAAAACATGTTTTTGGACTGTGAGAGGAAACGGACACGGGGAGGACATGGAAACTCCACCCAGATTGGGATTTGAACCGAGAATCCCCTGCGCTGAAAGGCGAATTTGCCAACCACTAAGCCACCGTGCCACCCCTCAATGTTTACCAATAAATGTGAATTCTTCATCATGAAAGAAAAAAATAAGACACACCCAGAACGCAGCGCATCTTTGAAAACTAATATAAATGAGACACTGTCTTATTTATGGAGCAAAGGTCGTTTTTCCAAGGACATGATATGGAATCCCATATCCCAATGCCAAATGTCCGCCTTGTCGGGACGTGGAGAATTAGTGCCGAGTGAGTGAGGGTATGATGTTTATAGCTATAGATTTTGATTTTAATAAATGCAGGTTTTTAATTATAGTGTGTTTGTAACCGTTTTTAAAAGCAATAAGACAATTTGGGTTGTGTATTATTGTGAATAAATCACGGGAAATAGGTGTAACTGCACACCCCTACGCGTCGGGCCTAACAACACCTCTTTCCCGTGATTTATTTACAATAATGCCACGCCCTCTCATTGCTGTATTCTCCGGCTCGTCCACTCTGAGCTCTACAGTTACATTCTGTTTCTCTACATGATGAGGGTGGTGGATGTTTGGAGGAACTCTCAGTGAGGTTCATGATAAAGTACAACGACTATCGGACAGTAATCCAGGATTAAGAGAACTGGCAAACCGTCTGCGTGGTATGCCAATATGCTAATTATCTACCGGGATCATTAGCAGGCTGGATGACACACGCTGCTTCAGGACTGTATTGGTAAACCGAAACGTCTTCTCCACTTTATTTCCCCGCGGAACGCCGAGTTTATGAGCTCAGACCTGATGGGATCTGGATTAAAGCAGCCACTTACCCACAATGCCCAGCACGACGTAGGCGAGGATGACCGTGATGAAGAGCACACAGCACAGCACATCTGTACAGCTCCTGGAAGAAAGAGAAGAAATAACACAGAGGTGGAGGAAGATGAGAAGAAGGAAGAGAGGTGGAACAGAAGATGCTGATGATAGTGAAGGAGGCATGTGTGTCTAGAAGTGTAAACATTCACAAGGTGGCGCTGTTGTGGTGGTGCAGCAGTAAGTACCATCCACTCAGCTGTATGTTAAACACTCTCGGTGCCCCACTTTGGTGGGCAGGCTGTTGTGCATTACCCCGCCTTGATTGGGGGGGGGGGGGTGTTGTGGATACACCCAGCTACTTAGCCTTACATGTGGTTGTGCGTTCACCACCCTGGTGCTCAGGAAGCAAAAAGAGCAGAATGGCAACCCTTTGTATTGGGAAGGGGGCGTGTCCCGGGATGTATTCTTATGGTTCCCTATAGAACACCATCTCCCCGCCTCGTTACACTTTTATAAGGAATCATGCAGAGAGACATACGACTTTAATGTCTCTATCAATGGAAGCTTGAAGTATCAAGGTCACACCCACCCGGCTCGGCAAGAGAGCTGCTCTGGAGAGAATTCTGCAAATGCAGATTGTTGACAAGGTCATGAGTACAGCGCTGAGAGAGGAGGCACCTGGGAGATTCTGCCTGAAGGTTTATTTTCCCTAAATCACTGAAACAGCTTAATGTGAAGTTAAAGCCAGAATACAAAAGTATGTGGACACCGATCTATTCATTCAATCCTGTACTAGGGTCATGGGGTGGGAAGGGGCCCCATGCCCATCCAGAGGAGAATAAATCGGGCGCTGGGCAGATACACTCAGGATAGGGTGCCAATCCATCGCTGGGCCCACACTTACACACACAGGCTATATAGGGGCAATTTAGAGCAGTCAATTTACCTTGAATCCATGTTTTTCGACTGGACAGTAAACCTGAGAACTCAGGAAGGACATGGAAACTCCACCCAGATCGGGATTTAAACCTGGATCCCCCGCACTGAGAGGCGAACCTGCTAACCATATATATGTGTGTGTCCACATACCTCAGCGTTCCTGACTCCGCCTACCATTCCCAAATCCACACCTGACAATATCATGTTTACCTGTTGTGCACCGGACCTCGGAACGCTGGATCAAACCTTCGGGGTTCACCTACGGGAACACAGAACATGAGATTAAACGAGGACAGAGAACATGAGTTGTATGTTCTCCCAGTGTGAGTAAGTTCTCTGTGTTTGTCGGGGCATGGGGAGGTTGGAGGGGGCAGTTTGGAAGCAGCCTTCTTATTCAAGGCTTCTTGATTCACATTTCCTTTAAAATGAGATAAAAATCTATTGATTTGTTTTTTTCGACTGATTGATCTAGAACCTGCTCTATAGCGCCTCCACCCACCACGCTGGCTGTACCGCATCACCACCCTCCAACGCAAACAAACCGCCGCAGCTGGAGAGACAAACAGAGGGAGCTGATCTTCTTTAGAACTTCAAAGCTGCAGATGTCATTAATAATTCTGTATCATATCAGAACCATCAGCAGCTCCGTGAGAACGCGCGTCCCATCCGAACCTCCAGCGTCTGAGGATCTGCCCGATCAAAACATCTGCGGCGGTACGGCAGCACTGCTGGATTTGATCCAGCGCTTTCAGAGGGACGGTTGTAAAGTAACCAGCATACATATGGAGGTTCCTATTGCAGTTCCTATGTAAGCTCATACAACAGTTCCCCTAACAGATCATATAGCGGTTCCTATACCTGTTCCCCTAACAGTTTCAGTAGAAGTTCCTATAACAGATCATATAGCAGTTTACATACCAGTTCCAATTTAAGTTCTGCAACAGTTCCTATACAGGTTCCTATACCAGTCCCTATAAGTCCCTAAAACCGTTCTCGTAGCAGTTCCTCCAATAAGTCCCTCCAAAGGTTTCCATACCAGTAATTAAAACAGTTGCTATATAGGTTTCTATACCAGTCCTATAAGTCCCTAAAACAGTTCTTGTAGCAGTTCCAAGACCAGTTCCCATGACTGTTCCAATGCCATTCACTATTAGTTCCTACAACAGTTCCTATACCAGTTCTCAAAACAATTCCCGTAATGGTTCCTTTACAGGTTTCTATAAGCCCTTATAATAGTTCCCATAGCTGTTCCTGCAACAGTTACTATACCAGTTCTTATAATAACAGTTCCCTATAACAGTTCCTCTAGTAGTTTCTATAACGGGTCCTATACAGGTTCCTATACCAGTCCTATAAGTCCCTAAAACAGTTCTCGTAGCAGTTCCTATAACGGTTTCTATATCAGTGCCTATAAGTTCCCATAACAGTTCATATACAGGTTCCTATAAGTCCCTCCAAAAGTTTCCATACCAGTCCTTAAAACAGTTGCTATTTAAGTTTCAAGTCCCTAAAACAGTTCTTGTAGCAGTTCCAGTATCAGTTCCCATGACGGTTCCAATGCCAGTCCCTATTATTTCCTATAACAGTTCCCATAGCAGTTCCTTTAGCAGTCCTCAAAACAGTTCCCATACAGGTGTATATAAGTCCTTATAACAGTTCCCATAGCAGTTCCTATTGCCGAGCCTCCTCACTGACCACCACTGTGGTCGGTATTAATAAACACAGTGCAGTGAACGTTCAGAGATGTTCCGCTCC
Source organism: Xyliphius kryptos (assembly GCA_025769995.1). Classification (NCBI taxonomy): domain Eukaryota; kingdom Metazoa; phylum Chordata; class Actinopteri; order Siluriformes; family Aspredinidae; genus Xyliphius; species Xyliphius kryptos. The sequence goes on from JAOUQT010186550.1 coordinate 10,293, forward strand.
TGAGAACAAAGAGATTACAGACAGAACAAAGAGACCGGTTCCAAAAGTGGAACTTCATTAACGCCGCCGCCGCCGTTCCACCCCATCAATGTGATAAACACATCCCATAATAGTTCTTATCAGACCCGCAGACGCCTGAGCATTAATATTCAACACACGGCTGTGATGTCACTGTGGCTGCTGTGACATCACAGGGACAGAGGTCAGTCAGGACCATGGCGCTTGTTTGGGGTTTAGCACGTTCTCTTTTATTTACACTTCTGATATACAGTACTTCTTTTATTAAAGTGAGAGAGCAAAAAAAGATGAAGAGGGAAAAAGGGAGAGACAAGAGATGCTTAAATAATAAACTGAGAAATTAAAGAGAAAGAAAAAAAAGAGAAACAGAGAAATGAGAGCGAGAGATGAGAGAGAGAGAGAGATGACAAGAAAGTGATAAAGACAAATAGACTGAGAGAGAGAGACAAAGGGACAAAAAGAAACAAAAAAGAGAAAGAGGGATATAAAGAAAGAGAGCGACAGAGACAGGCAGTAAAAAAAAAAAGAAATGTATAGAGAGAGGGTTGTGGTGGGGTTCCACATGACCTTCCAGAAGAGTACATTTCGGGCGCTGGGCAGATACACCCAGGACAGGATGCCAATCCATCACTGGACACACACTCACTCACACACATACACACTATATGGGGCAATTTAGAGCATTCAATTCACCTTGAATACATGTTTTTAGACTGTGGAAGGAAACCGGAGAACTTGGAGGAAAGCACTCACGGGAGCATGGGGAGGACATGGAAACGCCACCCAGAATATAATCTGGAGAAAGACAAAGCAGGACAGGAGATTGAGAGACAGTGTAGGACAAACTAAATGGTGGGTGTCAGACGGTTATGGGTTCTGCTGAAGGTTCCACTTCGGTAACGTTGCACTCGAACCCACAACCTTCAGACTGACAGCTCAACGTCCGAACATCGGTGTCATTGGCTCACTGATTGCACAGCTGCACAGTTCATGCTGAAGAGTGAACTTAGCTTCAGAGAGGCGCGGCTCGCTAATTCTGTAGCGCGGAATCTGACTAGCGCCGTGATGATCAGTGAGGAGTGACGCGGCTTTGAAGAAAAGTCTCTCAGGCTGCTTTCATCTGAAAAAAACCCTGCAGAGTTACGGAAAGTGGGACGAGTTTCTTACATCTGAGTAATGATGCAGCAGACAGCAGGGATAGGACGAAGACGCAGCTCAGGGAGGATGGGATAGGATGTCCGGAGTCGCCTACTGTACAGTAGGTACTGGGTTTCAGCTCGTAGAGCTGTATAACTTCAGACAGGAGGCCGTCATGATGACATCACAACCTCTGCTTTTCATTAAACATGTTCCTTCGGGATTTCCGGTTCAAATCCCAATCTAGGTGAAGTTTCCATGTCCTCCCCGTGTCTGCATGGGTTTCCAGTCTTCACATTCCAAAAACATGGATTCAAGGTAAACTAAATGCTCTTAATTGCCCTGTGTGAGTGAGTGTGTACCCAGCGAAGGATTGGCGCCCTGTCCTGGGTGTATCTGCCCAGCGCCCAAGACGTTCTCCCCTAGAGGGCATGGGGGAACCCCCCCCCCCTCCCTGCGACCCTCATAGAAGAATAAGCGGAAGATAATGAATGAATATTCCACGGTGTTGGACGCGCTCTTGATCGCCTCCCACTGACCATACACAAAATACTTGACTCCATACTTTTGCTCCCCGTAAATGTAACCACGGCAACCGGCGTCTCATGCATAAAGATGCACAGCATGCATATATAAGCAGCAGCGGACATGAAAGGTGAAGCTCATCAAAAGCTTTTCAGAAGACAAGAAACAAGTTTGCTAACGAGTGCACTTCAAACGCACGCCGCGATCCAAACGTACCGCGCTAATGAAGCTCATCTGGGGAGCATCGGGACCCCAACTACCCCCTCACACCCCCCAAATTCACTGCTTTGATCTGAACTCAGGCTCCATCATCGACTTCAATCATGAGTCTAATAAATCTAACAAACTCGGCCGGATCGCCGAGGCGAGGGGTGAGACGGGAGCGGGAAGGTGGTGGTGCGGAGGTCCGCTGAATCAACCAGAGTTCCCCTTCACCAAGTGCTCGGGTCACGGGGCAACTGCTGCCGAAATCCCACCCCCTGTCGTGGTTTCATCATCACAACAATTTATATCATTATAGCGGCAGACGACCACATTCTTTTCACCGACACAGCGTCAGGGTTCGGTCCAAAGTTGTGGAATGTGACGAGATGACCATCTGTGTCGTCTGTCCAGGGCTTTGAACAGCCAGTAGAGGTCACTGCTGTAAGACTGCAGTCATGCAATGCAACGTCTATTTTTTTCCTTCCTCCTACAAATGATGTCCACCACTTTCTTTTCACCAACCGAGCATCAGGGTTCTGTCTAAAGCTGTAAAAATGTGACGGGAGAAGCCATAACCAGCCTTCTGTATTAAACAGCCTCTTCCTCTTTCAGACTAATGATGTCGATCACATTCTTTTCACCAACACGTCATCAGGGTTTGGTCTAAAGTTGTGGAATGTGATGGGATAAGCACTCTGTGTCATCTGCCCCCAATGCCAGGGCCCTGAACAGCCAGTAGAGGTCACTGCTGTAAAACACCAGCCATGTCAAGTGTAGATGTAGCTGTTGTGTTTATTCTTCATCAGACGACCGACCGCTTTCTTTTACCAACCGAGCATCAGGGTTTTGTCTACAGTTGTGAAACGTGGTGGTATTAACCGTGTACCCCTCTTCCCTGATCCCAATTCCAGGGTCTTATACCCTCTACTAGTCTACTCCGCTGTCAGACAAACATTGCCGACCACATTCTTTTCACCAACCCAGCATCGGGGTTGTGTTTTAGGTTGTAAAATGTGATGAAAAGCCCAATGCCAATCTTAAACATCCAGTAGAGGTCGCTGATCTAAAAACAGTTAATAATACCTATAAATATTCAGGTTTCAAGATTGATTGGCCTGTGATCGGGTGCGTTGAAGAAAAGGCTTCAGCCTGTCAGGAGAGAACAAAGAAAGCGGACCAACTGCTCCGGGTTCCTTCCGTAGAACAATCTGAATGAACGGCGCTCAGACTGCAGGAGGGAACCGTACAGAAATAAAAGGCTATTAAACTGAGCAGCGAAATGCTGACGCAATAAAGCAGCGAAGAAGCTGATGAACTGGTGATGGGTTCTGCGTTCCCAAATGTGCAGCGGGAGAACACTAGCGCTCCATTAGCAGGAGGAAAGACAACAGCGGAAGGAAACGGCGCCAACAAAGCGGCGTGTATATTGATGATAAGTCCATTAGCTTTGCCGTACGGAGGTTTCAAGGGAACGGAGGAGGAACACTGAAGCCATTTACAACGATGCGGCTATTTTACATATATATGAGTCCCGGCGCGCGGCTCCGGTCAAAGTAATGCGAAAGTCGATTCCGGAACCTTTAATTGTACAGTGTACAGTTCAGATGAGATGCACACCCACTTACACTCACGAGGTCGGGTTCTATTACACCCCAGAGTCCAGAAACCGACAAGTTGGAGAACATTTAAAAATGGGGGCACGAGGAACGACTACATGCTACAGCTGCACGGCTTGGTGTCCACGTACAGATCAATCCAATCGGTCGTCCGATATATCGTTCTTAAATGTCTAAAATAATGGAGCGATACATACTGGAGACAAAGAAGATCTCAGCTCTGGATTTTGGAGATCTTCTGCTTCTAAGACAGTGAGACTTTGGGGAAGTCTTTTCCGTCACGGTCACTCCGGCTTGATCTTTGAGGCTTAAGGTTCATGACGCTCCCTCAGATAAATGGGCCAACAAACCCGAGGTGGGATCAATTTAGAATGTGGAGCATCAACAGTGAAACCATTACAGCAGCTCCGAGGTGATGATGAGTGAGCAGTTAGTTCCACTTCAGGTCATCCTCTCCTCCACGCAGGTCATCAGTGAGGAGGAGGAGGCAGAGGAGGAAGGAATAAATTTTAAGGTGAGGGCCAGATGGTGCTGCACTGATTACACATTACAGTCCTGCTTCACCTCCAACAGGATCTGATCTGAGTCTCTACAAGAGGCAAGGACATTCATGATAGAGACAGAATGAGAGAGAGACAGTCTGAGGGAGAAACAGACAGAGAGACAGTGTGAGAGAGAAAGACTGAGGGAGAAACAGTCCGAAAAGACACAGTCTGAGGAAGAGGCAGACAGAGAGACATAATGAGGGAGCGGCGGACTGAAAGAGAGACAGTCTGAGGGAGAAACAGACGGAGAGAGACAGACTGAGGAAAAGGCTGACGAAGAGAGACAGAATGAGGGAGAAACGGACGGAGAGAGAGAGACGGTCGGAGGGAGAAACAGACGAAGAGAGACAGAATGAGGGAGAGACAGTCTGAGGGAGAAACAGACGTAGAGAGACAGAATGAGGGAGAGACAGTCTGAGAAACAGACATAGAGAGACAGAATGAGGGAGAGATGGATTAAAAGTGAGAGAGTCTGAGGAAGAGGCAGACAGAGAGACATAATGAGGGAGAAACGGACGGAGAGAGACAGAATGAGGGAGAGATGGATTGAAAGGGAGACAGTCTGAGGAAAAGGCTGACTGAAAGAGAGACATAATGAGGGAGCGACAGACTGAAAGAGAGACAGTCTGAATGAGAAATAGACAGAGAGATACAGACTAGGAAACATAGGAATCCATTAGTTTTTCCAGGGACATGACGGGGAATCACGGTTCCAAGGTTCAGCCTTGTAGGTTCTTGGGAAGTGAGAGAATTAGTGATGAGTCATTGATGGCTTTGGCGTTTAAAGGTATAAAGAAAAACATCTGACTGATCGGATGCAATGCTGATGGCATCCCTCCACATCCCTCATCCTAACGCCGTCGGTCGTCTCACCACGCGACTGCCGCCTCCCGACAAAATTGAGAGCACTTCCTGTTTGGAAATCACGCCGCAAGTTCCAAGTGCGCCACGTTTCTTTTCTCCCGTCAGCGTAAACACTTCTCCTGAACCTTCCTTTCTGCTCAAACGTGAACAGCCTGCAGAGAAATGGCTTGTAATTGATGCAATTTGGGGTCCGAGCCATTTTCTCCGTTCACGCAAGGCCTGGAAATGGAGCGCCGGCCCCCTTTTCTTCGGGAGCCCCCGCTGACAGCTCGGTGAAAGTGGCGGTGAGATTGCATCTTAGAGACGGAGAGGACTGTGTGGCGCAGCACGCCAGGCCATTACAGAGCGGCTTTAACGCCGGATTAGCTCCCGACCTCGAATGAGGCGCGCCATCTCAGAACACACTGACAGATCGTGCAGTGGAGCGGCACGGAGAAAAGTATGTGGACATCCATCTGTTTGAAGATCCACAGGCGTCCATCTATACCTATAAACACCGAAGCCCTCACTGACTCATCACTCATTCCCTCACTTCCCAACTGCCTACAAGGCTGAAAGATGGCATCATGATTCCCCATCAGGTCCTTGGAAAAACAAGTTCTCACATTCTTACGTTCCATTGTCCGTTCACCATCGTCAGCAACACCTCGGATGGATTGGGGTCCTGGTGAGAACCTACAAAGCTGAAACTTGGCTCTGTCATTCCTCACCGAGTGCTACTGATAAATTTCTGTGATATCATAACTGTTCCAACCTTCCTCAATAAGGACTTCAGGGATCATTCCCAAGACTACAAATACTCACACAATCAGGATGGGTCCCTCACGGAGTTTCGGTCCTTACAAGGCTTTTTCAATTAAAGCCAAACTTCAGGGAGTTTTTCTTTGCTACTGTTACAATCCATGCCAACTTATTCCACAGAGCACAGAGTCTGTCATACCCCACAACTGGAGCAATAAGGGTTAAGGGCCCTTCTCAGGGGCCCACATAGGCAAATTTGCTGGACTATGGTTTTGAAGGAGAAGCAAACTCTACACTGAATGGTCCTCCTCTTGGACTCGAACCGTGGACCTTCTCGCTATTACGTGTGACTTAACTTGATGGTTAAGGTCAGAGGGCCGGGACATTCATGACAGACAGAATGAGAGAGAGACAGACTAAAAGAGACAGAATGAGGGAGCGACGGACTGAAAGAGAGACAGTCTGATGGAGAGACGGACTGAAAGAGAGACAGTATGAGGGAGCAATAGACAAAGAGAGACAGACTGAGGGAGAAACAGACAGAGAGAGACAGAATGAGGGAGAGACAGGCAGAAAGAACGACAGTCTGAGGGAGAAACAGACCGAGAGAGACAGAATGAGGGAGAGACAGTCTGAGGGAAAAACTCAACAGTTTGAAAGAGAGACCGTCTGCGAGAGAGAGACAAATTGAAGGAGAGAGACTGAGAGAGAGACTATTAGACCGAGAGAAATTAGCGCCCCATCCTGTGAGGCAGTGAGACAGGTGTAATGATGTCAGTAACCATGGTGAGAACCCGCGGTGCCCTGGTTAGTGCACTTCAACATGTAATAAACACTTATTTTAATTTTATAAACACGACTGCTGAACGGCTCATTAATATTCATGAGCTGTGGAGAACTGGCGTAACAGAACCAGGAACCTTCAGACAAACTGGGACTGTCCTCCGTTTCCAGTGTACGACCTTCCGGGTGTCTTGAAAAGTCTTTCATTTGTGGGGTCCGACAGCATAGTCACACCATGGACGTGCTACTGGACGTTCTAATAAAATTAGATGGAATGTTTTCCCATCGGCACTACACCTCCTTCCTGCACTGTCTGCTGGGAAATCAGATGGGATGCAGATTCTCTGTAATGAAGCGGTTTTAATATTTCCCAGTTTGTGTTTCACAGAGTTTCATCATGCTGCCGTCTCCTAACGACAGTCTGTCCTCCATGTTCCTCACGGTTCCTCGTGGAACGCCTGCATCTGAGACCTGCACAGGTTTGTATGGTTTACATACAAACGCTGCTGAGAGCACCGATGTTGGATGAAGGGGCCTGGTTCCCGATTACAATCCCAGTTCATCCCAGTGGTAACGGGCCTTCCCCAAACTGTTCCTATGAAGCAACCAAATGCATTCTTTAAAGTTTCAGCAGCAGCTAATTTAAAAGTATACATTAATACAGCATAGTTCTATATTGAGATTATTGATGGTTTCCCTCCAAATTCACAGAATACGGCTCAAAAGACATTAATAAGCCCCGCCCCAGAGTTTGTAAATACATCATACGTGACATAGATGGTGGAGAAGCCAAGTAGTAACAGCAGATGAACTGAATGTGCAAAGTGACAAAAGGGTGTGTGGTTTTGGGCTGCAGTTATATAGTGTACAATGGCGCCCCCTGTGAACAAACAACCCCAACATCACAAATTATCAAAAAAGTGGAGAAAATTGATGAACGTTAAAAAAAGCGTCTGCTCACCGCGTTATTTGTACAGGTGACGAACACAACCATGGAATGTGGAAAGTGTGACTCACACGATGGCTGGGATAGGAATGAGCTTTATTACAGACAGTATTAACTGTTAAACTGCCGCCGTTCCACCGATGGAGCTTGCCAAAAGTCCTGCTCCTGTCCCATGGCGTTCCCTCTTCCCGCGGCATATAAACGCCGCACACATAAAGGCCGCCGCGCCGCGCCGTCGTAACCACGTGCTTTTTCAACAATATGGACAATTATAGAAATTACCGAGAGGTGTTTAAGAGCCCACTTCCTACCAGTCAGAATTCCCAGTTCTGATGACTAGCTCAGGTTGTGCTTTGCTGCCCTCTGGTGGTCTCTTCTGGCTCAAATCTA
>JAOUQT010186652.1:0-18059 GCA_025769995.1 Xyliphius kryptos
CTGTACAATTGAGAGCATACTCACCAACTGCATCTCGGTATGGTAGGCAACTGCTGCGCTGCTGACCGGAAAGCACTCCAGTGAGTAGTGAAGACGGCCCATTGCATCACAGGCACCCAGTTACCCACCATCCAGGACATTTTTTTACAAACGCTGCCTGGACGTTTCTCATCCGAACCATGAACTTTTTACTCCCCTCCCATCTGGCAGGCGTTACAAAAGCCTTCAGCCTGCACCAGCAGGCTAAGGAAAAAATTTTTTCCTGAAGCTGTGATCATGGTGAACGCTGTACAGACACTTCTACATCCATGAACTCCGCACACAAACTTTGCACCCTTTATACTAGTACTGCACTTTATTCATATTTTCCAATAAAATACTGTATTACTAATCTATATATTTTTTGTACATCTTATCTATATATTTGTATTTATATATATTATATACTTATGTATATATATTTATATCTTATGCAATTTATGTTAATAACAATGTATATTGCACTCTGGTTAGATGCTAACTGCATTTCATTGGCTCTGTACTTGTATTCTGCACAATGACAATAAAGTTAAATCTAATTTAATCTAATAGATTAACAAATGCTGCACATTATGCATTTTATAATCTGGGCTATAGTGATGGGGGTCAAATGAACAAATATTGCATATGGAAAAATAAGTCAATTATCTGCATCGCCAAGCAATGACTGATGAAAGCCTTGGTTTTGCCAAGTAATTATTACTTCCGTTTTCTCCTCTTTAACTTCACTCTTTTCAGAAGGGAAAATGCTTTAGTCCGTCTCTTGATGCATACTAATCAATGCTTAATAACAGGGCTGTCACCCTCAGAACACTTTACTGAACCTAATTTCTGCAAATTGATAAACACAAGATTCTCAGAATCAAGTTTCCAGGCATGTGTATGCAACCTATTTTTTTGTATCATGCTAATACATGGAATGCTGTGGGTATAACATGGATGATATAGAAGAATAAGAATGTGACAAATTTGATTTCCTTGGTTGTGTGGGTTTCTGTGGAACGACTGGGTTCAAAATTTCAACACAGTGAACACACAGGATAATGCCAGGATTCTTAATGCAACTTTAAATTTAAAACTAGGAGCCACAGTTTATTGGAAATGAAAATTCGTAAAAGAATTCAGACAACCTATGTCCTAATAGATTGTAATTCCATATATAACCCCACTTATACATTTCTTATTACCATTTACAAGTTTCTCACTTCATCTGGGACAAAGTTTCCCCCCTTCGTCAATGCATAGTTCAGCTGTGTGGTTTGGGGGGCTCTTGCATACACAGGCCATTTCTAATTATTTGGCCATCTTAAACTTATTATTTCTTTTTTTTAGTCATTCCTTTGTGGATTTACTGAAATGTTTTGCATTATGGTTATGTTGCATTGTCCACAACTACCTCAGCTTCAGTTTTTGGAAAGATTGTCACATTTTCCTAAAGCACACTGTAAGGAAAAAAGTGAAGAATTTATAGTGTAGTTTTATTATGGAGAGCTGTCCAGGCCCTGCTGCAGCAACCTAGCCTCAAGCCATGAAATTTCCCTTTCCATGCTTCACAGTTGGCAATAGGTTTGTGTGCTCAAACATACACTACCTGGCCAAAAAAAAAGTCGCCACGTGGATGTAACTTAGCAAACAGGTCCGAGCCTCCTATTGGATTATTACTACATGGGTGATTATCTTTCAGCTGGCACCAAGTTATTTAACCCCAACTGGTGCAATGAGTTGCTTTTTATGTCTTAAACAACCATGTCGAAAGACACATCTCATGGACTGTTTGAGAATGGTCGAATCTTTGACATGCATCAAGCAGAGAAAACATCTAAGGATATTGCAGAAACAACTAAAATTGGGTTACTATGTTTATTAGTGACAGTAAGAGTAATTCCACATGCACAATGTGAAGGAAACTCAAGGGACCGGGATTAAACAGCTGTGTAGCTTTATGAAAACCATGAATAATTTTTATGCATCAAGCAAAAGAAAACCTCTAAAGAGTTTGCAGAAACTACTAAAATTTGATTAAGAATTATTCAAAGCATCATTAAAAACGGGAAGGATAGTGGAAACCCATTGTCTTCGAGGAGAAAATGTGGCCGCAAAAAAATCCTGAATGATGGGCGATCACTTAAACATTTAGTGAAATTAAATGGTGACAGGGAAAAAAAGCCGAAAGATGAGAGAAGGAATAGAAGAAAAACAACAGAGGAACTCAGGGCTATGTTTAATAGTGACAGTAAGAGCATTTTCACATTCACAATGCAAAGAGAACTCAAGGGATTGGGACTAAACAACTGTGGAGTTTTACAAAAACCACTAATCAGTAAGGCTAACTGTAAAAAAGGCTTCAATTATGCTAGAGAGACTCTGGATCAATGGAAGAAGGTCATGTGGTCTGATGAGTCCAGAATTACCCTGTTCTAGAGTGATAAGCGAATCAGGAGAGGCAGATGAAGTGATACATCATGCCTAGTGCCTACTGCTGCAATTGGTCAGGTCTAGGTTAAGCTGAAATATGAAAAAAAAACTGTATGTTCTGTTACTGTGCCCAACAAAATCAGTAAAAGATGCATGCACTTTGACAATGGAAAAGCTACATGTAAGGTCATGTGATTAAGCATTTAAGTATGAGGTTTTACTGATCGGGCACTCGGGTTTTCAGCTGGAATTGCTGGGATGTCCTATCATTATTGGCAGTTGTTTTAAATGTCTGACAATATTTTATTTATTTGCAGCTCAACTTCATCAGATTCTGATTAAAAGCCATTTCAAGTAGTAATAAATGTGAGGTGTCCTATCTTTTAACTCACAAAAATTTTTAAAAGACATTTTACACATTATTTTTAAATAAAGTTTTGTATATAAGTATTGTTAGGTTTTGGCGAAATTGCAAAATCAGACTGTTGTTTTTGTTTAGTTTTTGTATTTAATCTATGGGCTTATGTTTTTGTTTTGTACATACTGTATATACTATTATTTTTGTGCCTTGAGGGCGCAATTATTGTATTATAACATATACATATCTAGACATTGTGACATAGGCTTTAGAATAGTTTAAATAATGAGGTTATAGAATTACTAGTTAGTACTGACTTGGATTCAACAGAGTTCACATATAATAGCAGAGTTTATCTAACTTCGTTCAGTCCATACATTCGCAGTAGATATATACGTCTTTTTACAGATTACATAAAGACCGATCCAGCCAGTAAAGTCTTTATTCAAGTTTATTATTGGACGAGTCTTTATTTGTTAACTGTCTATCTAACTAAACTATTCCCAAAATTAGTGGGTATCAGTTAACAGCGTTAATCAGTTAACAATGACCAAAGAGTAAAGCTAGAATTTGAAGGTTTAATGTTAAATGTTGTCAGTGGAAATGCACCACAAGTTGGCTGTAAGTTAGAGGAGAAAGAGAGATTCCTAGAGAAGAGAGAGTAGTGATTGGTGGAGATTTAAATGGGTATGTTGGTAAAGGAAAAAAGGGTTTGAGGAGGTGATAGACAGGTTTGGTTTTAAGGATAGGAACCTAGAACAGATGCTGGTGGATTTGGCAAAGAGGATGGAAACACATATTTCAAAAAGAAAGAAGAACACAGGGTGACCTACAAGAGTAGAGGCAGGAACACACAGGTAGAATACATCCTGTGTATAGAAGGTTGATGCAGTGTAGAACAAAGAGGAGCAAAAGGACTATAATGTGTTGTATTAGAGGTTAGGCAGTAACGAAGGACAGAAAGAGTTGTATTGGCTGGCAATACAAAGAGATATAGCGGGAGAGAATGTGCAAGATATCTGGGTAATCAAGGATAGAAATTATAATGTACTGACAGGTGAGGAGCGGGTGAGGGAAAGATGGAAGGAGTATTTTGAGGAGCTTATAAATGTTGAGAATGGCAGGGTTAGAAAGATTGATGACGTAGAAAGAGTAGAACAGGAAGTAGCAAAGATCAGTAAGGATGTAGTGAAGAAAAGATTTGAAAAGAAGGAAGAAGTGAAATATTAACATATTTTGCGATCAATATTTATACATAAATGCTGAACTGAATAAATTTTTTTAAACCTTAAACATATGTTTTTGTACTTTAAGTTAAAACAAGGGCTATATTAAAAAATATGCTTTTTAATTAAAAAAAAAAAAAACCCAAAAAACATAAATTGTTTGCTCATAGAGAAGTAAATAAAACTGCAGTCTTCTTGTTGACTTAATTTCCCATCTTAACAGTTTATATTCCTTTTGTATTCTGTTTTCTTTGTAGACGATTACATTTTTAGGGCAGACCGTCTGAATTAGCCTTTCCTTTACTCAATTTATTCAATATATCTGTAGTTTGCCATTTTGGTCTTCGGCTGTGCACACTCCGCACTCCTGAATCTGCACAGGTTCTGATTGGCTGAGGAGTGCATTTGGTTATTTAAATATGCATGCAATTGGTCTGTGAGTTTACTGCAGAAAATAAACAGCGGAAATCAAATCAATTGTTTATCGGTTTGGGTCTGCAGTGAACAATGTCTCGGTCCGGACCCAAACCGCGGTCAGTGATTTTTGCAATAGTGCTTTGTCTCAAGGTAGCTTCGGCCTAAGTTAAGCCTGAACCTTCAAAGAACAAGCTGAATTAATTGTGACAAGAAATGCTATATGTTATAAATGGACTCATCCTTTATAACAGGGGTGTACAAACCTTTTTGCAAAGAGGGGCAAATTTGATAAGGTGAAGATGCCCAGGGGCCAATAGTTCCTTTTGACACTTTTTTCACCACAAAAGTTTGTTATAAAACAATATTCATTGTAACAATTACCTTTATTTTTCAAATGTTAGTGTAACCGAATATAAGCCACTCAGGCGTAAACAACTCAGACACAATTCTTTCATATCTGGAGAGTCAGATAACATTGAACAAACTGTGGTAAAATACCTTAAATTTACGAAATTTATATTTAAAAGTCAAGCAGCCCCTCTGCCCCCACTGTTCATGTTCATGACAACTTTAAATAAATCTGTAGTTCTGTCAGATGTGTTGGTGCTTTTATTGCTGGCTAATGACAAATAATGAAAATACATTCAGTTCATTTTATTACATTTGGTAAAAATCCTTCTGGTCCTCAGGAAACATTCTTAACTATAATGTCCTGGCAGGGTCATACATCTGTTAATCCACCTGAAATCTAGACGGTTGAATCCTGTGGACTTGCATGCCTTACTGTGATCAGTGTACTGTACAGTAAATGAGTTCATTTTCTGGTAGTTCGAATGAAGTCTGCTTTTCTAAAGTGGAGGCTGAGAGAGAGTGAGATGAAAGAAGAAAGGCTGTCTATGGAGAAAGCTTGTCAACATCACCGTTCCGTTCTGCTTCGAAAAAGCTTCAAAGCCTGGATCACCTATAATTATCAGCACAAACAACATGAGGTAGCTTTTCTATTTGACTAACCCTTCAAATCAGCATGGTTACTGGTAGAATGCACAGATAGTGTAGGTAGAAATAATTTTAAATGCAAGTTTTTTTTTAGTCCTCACCAAGACAGAGCTAAGTAATTACTCTTTCAATGTGCACTGCTCAAAAAATATAGGGAACACTTAAACAACTGCAAGTCAATCACTTTTCTGTGAAATCAATATGTTCAGTTAGGAAGCCACAATGATTTACTGATGTAAAAGACAACGGGTTAAAATGAGAGGCACTTAGCAAGACAACCCCTGTAAAGGAATGGTGACCACAGACCTTTTCTCTATTCCCATACTTTCTGGCTGATGTTTTCGACAATTTTGCATTTTGTCAGTTCTCTCAACTTGGATGTAGCATGAGACGGTGTCTACAACCCAAAGACGTTGCTCTTTGAATGTAGTGCAGCTTATTCAGGATGGCACATCAATGTGAGCTGTGGCAAAGAAGGTTTGCTGTGTCTGTCAGCACAGTGTCCAGAGCATGGAGCAGATACCAGAAGACAGGCCAGTACACCAGGAGACACAAAAGTGTGTGTGACTCAGTAACACAACCACAGTATCACAGTCTGTTTGACCCTCTTGCCCTCTGATAGGCGCTTTAGGAGCCTCTGGATCAGAACTAGTTGAGCTATCTGCCTACTAAACTATGCCCATCAATACCTTCTGATTTATACTCGATTTATAAGCCTGGACATGCTCCTGATGAGGTGGCGGATGGTCTCCTCAAGGATCTCCTCCCAACTTGGACTAAAGCATCCGACAGTCTGTGGTGCAACGTGACGTCGGTGGATGGAGCGAGCCATTCTTTCACAAATATTTGTAAAAACAGTCTGGATGCATTGTGGCCATGGAATTGATTGGGACACCTGATTCTGATCATTTGGATGGGTAAGTAAATACTTTTGGCAATTTAGTGTATATACTGTATCTGTACATACTGGACTTGCCATCTTGCACTTCTAATGTTAAATCTAATCTAATCTAATATTAGAAAGAAATCCCTGTTGGATCAAACCTCGGCTCAGGTGTCTGCAGATTAGAGCCTGTGCGAGAATCATCTGCCCACAACGCAGCATGCAGCCCCATCCCGTGTCTGACGAGGGGCCGGTTCCACCTACAAACCACAAACACCAGACGTTAATAACAGAGTTGTTTCAAATGTCACACAGCTGAAGCTTTTCCTATATATCATTAATTCAAATGCTTTCAGAAATGTACTGTATTTACAAGCGGAATGCCCTTGCTCCACCACGGTGTAGAACTTGATAAAAAGTGAAAGTTGAAAGGCAATTCTTTTTGAATGACTGACTGCTTTGGAGTTTATATATTTCAAAATTAACATATTATAAAAATCTGAAATGAAAATGTGGAATGAATATAGTGTGAGTTGTGACTACGGTGTCCACGTGCTTGCTTTCTGAAAGCGTTCACTGATATTTACTAAAAACATAAATTTATCAGTCGGTAAATTCACCATAAGGAATGACGGAGCAAAGTTTTAGCTTTATAAGTACTCGCCAAGACCCCAATTCATCTGAAATGTTGTGCTTAATGGTGACAACGTCCGAACAATCAAACCTAGAAAAGCAAGAACCCATTTTTCCAAGGGTATGGTAGGTCATCATGTTTTAGCCTTTTAGGTACTCCGGTACCCCGATGTGACACTGGAGGGGTCTTGCATTTGTTGGCCCCTCAGCGCTGGGGATTCCCGGTTCGAATCCCAATCTGGGTGGAGTTTCCATGTTCTCCCCATGTCCGGGGTTTCCACTGGGTTCACCAGTTTCATACCACAGTCCAAAATCAAGGATTGAAGATAAATTGGCTGCTCTAAATTTCCCCTATAGTGTGTGTGGCTGTGTGAGTGAGTGTGCCCAGCGATGGATTGGTGCCCTGTCCTGGGTGTATCTGCCCAGCGCCCGAGACTTTCTCCCCTGGATGGGCATGGGGAACCCCACCATAACCCTAGTAGAGAATTAAGCGGAGGATAATTAATAAATGACATACAGCACTGTCTCTCGAGCAGCTGTGGAACACTGCTGGTATTGAAACATTTTTAAAAAGCGATCCGCTTCCCATGTTTCTTATTTTTGTTTTTTGAACTTCAGCAGCTACATATTAAACGTAAAGTAAAAAAAAAAAAAAACCTAAATTAAAACTGACAGGAGAATCAGCTCCTAAATAAATAAAATACCACATGTCCCCTGTGGATTGCAGTAACGATCAGATGCTCATGGAGATAATGAGGGACAATCACTGACCTATAGGGCAGAACTTCTTTCTGTATGTAAACCATAACCGCGAACGCACGTCAGAAAGCAGCTCTGACTTCTCTGTAGAGGAAACAGAAGAAAGGAAGTGATAATGACTGTAAACAAGACTGAACATGCAGAGCTTATTGACTAAATAATCAGTGATACAAAGCAAAACATGGAAACACTGTAACACTCATGAGAAACGTCAAGACGTAAACATTATGAACTAAACTATAACTGGAGATCCCTCAACTGACCAGCAGGTTTCAGGTAATAAGGTATTTATGTGCTCAAATCTATTGAATTTAGCATTATAGGAAAAACAGCACAGTGGCATAGTGATTAGCATGTTCGCCTGTCAGTGCTAGGGAGCCAGGTTCGAATCCCGATCTGGGTGGAGTTTTCATGTTCCCCCTGTGACGGAGTGGGTTTTCTGCCACAGTCCAAAAACCTCGACTTAAGGTAAATTGGCTGTTCTAAAATGAACCTATATAGTGTGAGTGCGCAGTGATAGATTGGCGCCTTGTCGTGGGTGTATTTGTCCAGCGCCCGAAACATGAATGGCTCTAATGGATGGGCATGGGAAATTAGGGTCGCCCCCTGTGACCTTAATAAAGGATCTTGAGCAGAAGATAATAAACCAATGGAATCGTGTGTTATTTAAAGGAATTGACTTATTTAGGCCTACCAATCAAGTATTGCTTTCCTAGATAAACAAAAGTCACATTTAAATAAAAACATTTGAAACACAACACTTGCATCTTACATTTGGTCATTCAGCTTACACGTATCTTACTTAAGTTGGGGTCAGAACACAGGCTTACATACAGAATCCCTGGAGCAATGAGGGTTAAGGGTCTTGGGATTTGAACCTACAACCCTTAGATTGATAGCCCTGCACTCTAACCTCTGAGCTAGCACAAAAACACACGTTCTACAGAGGACAACCTATGGAGAATGCAATTAGATGCAATTATGCAATTGGAAGGAGGGGCCTGTTTAAAGGATTCCAATAACAGTAAAATAACACTTTTCTGCATTGACATCAAGTGATTTAAAGGGACGTTCACTCAGTATGTTGTCGAATTCAATTCATAACTAGTTGACGGGGGGTTTAAACAATTGGTTTCTGTTTCCTAAAACTCTCCTTTAATTGTGAGTCCACTATTAGCTACATATGTGTTATCACGAGTACGATTACAAACAGCCTGATCAGTCAATATGAGTGATCTAAAGGTTGTGGATTCAAATCCCAGGTCCATTAAAGTTGCCAATGTAGGTCCTTGTGTAAGACCCGTAATTGCTTCACAGGTGCTGTATGGCGAACCCTGTATTCTGACCCTGACCATTAAGTTTGGATACTTTAGGTTTCCTTAAGTAAAAGTGTCAGTTTAAGGATTCATGGATTTGTCACACAGTGGTATAGTGACCGAATCAAACTGGGTACCTTAACCATAAGCCTACGTTTGTTTGGGGCAGTTATGGAAACTGGTCACTGGTTCGATTCCTAGTCCCACCAAGTACAGGGTGACACATGAAAAAGCAGTCCACCACATATATCCCGGCGATTGAGGCAGGCAGCTAAGGTATCTTGCCCAAGGGCACTGCAGCCATAGTACAGGGTGCCTGAGGCAGGCTGCTTTTTCGTGGGCCACCCTGTACTATGGCTGCCTCAGGCACCTGGATATATGTGGTGGACTGCTTTTTTTGTGGGCCACCATGTACTTCAGGCGCCTGGGTATGTGAGCCACCCTGTACTATGGCTGCAGTGCCCTTGGGCAAGACACCTGAGCTGCCCACCACTCTGGGCACGTGTGCTCACTTGATGTACGTTTCACAGCATGGATGGGTTAAATGTGGACGACAAATCCATCTGTGTGTAAGAACCGAAGGCAAAATAGATCACTTTAACACTCCCAGGCCCTTATACATGATTGCTGAGTATCTGAGTTTGGCGACCCCTCCATGTTGGTCCCCTGCCTTTCACCCATGACGGTGTTGGGTTGGTTGTCTGGAATCAGTCTGTGCTGGCATTTCACCTCTCTAGTTGCAGAATGGACTTACTGGGATGAAAAATTTAACCTGATATCTACATCTGTACATAGCTGTCCTACACTGTTAAGGCTGCCTGGCCACTCACGGAGGAGTCCCCCACTGAGCCTCAGTCCTCTCAAGATTTCATCCTAACAAACAACAAATAGGGAATTTTTTTTCTTGCCTTTGTCACTTCAGCTTTCTCTTCACGGGCTTAGGCTCAAAATACTGTGAATGTGCTTTATGACAATGTACTGTTGTGTGTTATATAAATGAATTACTTGAATTTGAAGTGTGTGACAGCTCAGTGGTTAAGATGTTGGGCTATCAATCTCCCAGGCCCACTGAAGTTACTAGTATGGATCCTTGAGCAAGACCCTTAACTCTCATGTCTCCAAGGATTCTGTATGACCAAACCAGTATTTCGACCCCAACAAGGTTTGAACCATTGTAAGGCTTGGCTAAATTATCAAATGTAAATGATAACCCAGTGAGTGCCAGACTGTGTAAGTAATGGATGTGAACATGATAACAGTGTCACCTGTTTTAACGTTGTAACACTCTCCTAATATCCACACAGGCTCCTCTGTATCAGGGAAGTCTTCTAGGTATTCAGTGAGCACGTTGATCTGGTTTTCATATTTGGCTAAAACTGGAACAATAAAGTGTGAACAACTTTGTGAGACATATGCATCCATTCCAGATTTAACATCAGCTATGACGTTAACACCAGTCCTAACACTGAACAACACAACGGACTTGGTGTTGTTTCTAATCTAGAGCCATGTTAACAGTTTCTCTTTCTCTTGGTAAAGAAGAAAAGCAGCTGCAAACTGAAGCTGTTATGGAGATGCGAAGAGGCCACAACAAAGAACAAAGAGGAAAACTTCAACTCAGTTAACAAAGAGGGCAATACGAATGCCTCCGGCCCCCCAAACTTCCTGCAAGTGTAGTTTACATAAGAAGCAACACACTTCAACGACAAACTTCTGCTTAAAAGAATGATTTAGCAAATTTTGAGCTTTTACCTGCCTCCATCCTGAGCTGTCAGCAGCGTTTTAAAGTCAACACCGCAAACACAACCGGGAGGGGTTGTGGGTAATGGTGTCCGCAGCCTATTTTGAGAAAAAGTCCCTAACGACTTTTAAAACAACATTTCCCATGTTCATAGCTCATGCTCAGACAGGCCTGCGTTCGACTAAGCCACCGCGCTGCATTCTGGGGAGTGTGGTCCCTTGGCGTTTTTTTGTATTGACGTTCTTTAAGTGTGTGTTTAGCTGGATTCACGGTGCAGAACATCGTTTGGAGCTTTGATTTTAATCGATAAGAAAACCTTCTGAGGTAAATTAGCTGTTTTGTTGTATTTTAGTGTTCACGCAAGCCCTACTGAACAACGCATATCGGTTTGTTTATTCTAAACTAGCTTAGCAATGTAGCCACAGGATAATATGACGTAAACTTTGGGCGTTTGATGAAAAACCGACACAGCAGAAAAAAACACCAAAATTAAAGAGACACATGAGAATAAAGTATCATTTTTAATTTCAGTCATGATTTATTGTAGGAAATCACTGTGTTGAAATGTCATGATGCGTTACATGGACAAGTTATGGATACCTGAGTTAGTTTGGCATCCTTTTCTATTAACATGGTGTTGGTTTACGTAACCGGCGATTACGAAACTACAAATAACAACAGAGATACATAAAGAAAGATGGAACTTAATCCTATACTGGGGAGCGGACACCATGCCTATCCATCCAGGGGAGAACGTATTGGGCAGAGAACAGGACAGGGAGCAAATCCATCACTGGGCACACACACACACATACGCACACTATATCAGGGCAAATAAAAGCAGCCAATTCCATGGGAAAACGTTTTGGGTGCAGCACAGATACACCCAGAACATAATGCAAATCCATCACTGGGTACACAGACGCTCAGACAGATACACACACTATATGGGGCAAATTAGATAGGGCCAAATAAAATCAGCCTATTCACTTTAAATCCCATATTTTTGGACTGTGGGAGGAACCTGGAGAAATCTCACATGGGGAGAACAAGGAAACTCCTTCCTGAGTTTCCTTCAACATGGGGGATTCTAACCTGGGGGCAAATAAAAGAAGCAAATTCACCTTGAATCCTTAATCCTCTACTAGGGTTGTGGGGGGTTCTTCATGCCCATCCAGGAAAGAACATTTTGGGCACAGGGCAGATACACCAGGACAGGGTGCAAATCCATCACTGGGCATGCACACTACATAATGTCAAATAATAGCATCCAATTCACTCTGAATCCTTTATCCTCTACTAGGGTCATCAGGGGTTGTTCATGCGCATCCATGGGAAAATGTTTTGGGTGCAGCACAGATACACCCAGAACATAATGCAAATCCATCACTGGGCACACAGACACTCAGACAGATACGCTCACTATAGAGGGGCAAATTAGATAGGGCCAAATAAATAAATAAAATCAGCCGATTCACCTTGAATCCATGTTTTTGGACAATGGGAGGAACCTGGAGAAATCTCACATGGGGAGAGCAAGGAAATTCCTTCTTGAGTTTCTTTGAACATGGGGGATTCTAACCTGGGGCAAATGTGTTAACCTCGACACTGCCTGATCTTATTATCTTGACCACTTAGTCCTATTTTAGAGTCGTGGAGTCGTGAAATGGTTTCCCCCGTGCCCATCCAGAGGAGAACCTTTGCAGTGATGAACAGGGCGTCAAACCATTACTGGGCACACACACACAGACACACACACTATATATGGGCAATGTAGGGAAGCCAATTCATTCATGTTCTTGGACTGTGGGAGGAAACTGGAGAACCCAAAGGAGACTCCACCCAGATCGGGATTCAAACCTGAGGGAAAAATGTTAACCACTACACCACCTTATCTCTTCATCTTGAGCACTTAGTTCTATATCGGGGGAGAATGTTCAGGGTGCTGGGCAGATTATACCAATTAAGTAAACAAGGTGAAGTGCATCTCTGTAATGAGAAAGGATGTGGTCTAATGACATCAACACCCTTTATAAAGTGTGCTTAATTATTAGACAACTTCCTTTTCTTTTGCAAAATTGGTCAGAAGAGAGATTTGACGGACTCTGAAAAGTCCAAAATTATGAGATGTCTTGCAGAGGGATGCAACTGTCTTGATGGGCCCAAGGCTGGATCAGTAAAGGGCAGAGAGCTCCACTCTGACTCAGACGCAAGCAAAGTGGTGGTGGGGTACTGTTATGGGCTGGTATCATCAAAGATGAACTTGTGGGACCTTTTCGGGTTGAGAATGGAGTGAAGCTCAACTCCCAGACCTACTGCCAGTTTCTGGAAGACACCTTCTTCAAGCAGTGGTACAGAAAGAAGTCAGTATTGTTTAAGAAAAACATGATTTTCATGGAGGACAATGTTCCATCATATGCATCCAAATACTCCACAGCATGTCTGGCCAGAAAAGGTCTAAAGTATGGACATGGACCAGTGTGGTCCGTCATAAAATGTGAGTTCTACAGGGAGGGGGAAACAGTATCATCCTCTAAACAGTGTCAGGAAAGCTGTTGGCTGCTGCACACAATGTTGATCATAAACAGATCAAGCACCTGACAATCTATGGATGGAAGGCTTTTGAGTGTCATCGTAAAAAAAGGTGGCAATATTGGTCACTGCTTTGTTTTTGGTTTTGTTTTTGGATGTCAGAAATGTTTGTGTTGTTATATTGGTTTACCTGATAAAAATAAACAAGTGAGATGGGTATATATTTGGTTCTTATTAAGCTGCCTAATAATGCTGCACAGTTAAAGTTACTTGTATAAACAGATATCCTCCTAAGATCTCTAAATCTAAAAAAAACCCACTCTAACTTCCAATAATATAAGGCTTTGATATTTTAGTATTTTGGGTTGATTGAGAAGTTGTTTATTAATAAACTAAATTCTCACAAATACAACTTGCCCAATAATTCTGCACACAATGTATGGCAACGATACTATTACTTATTAAAATTATATTACATTTTGTGTATATGACATTCCATACACAATGAATTTTGCTTAAAAGCTTAATTTAGCTTAATGCATTTCTTTAAATGAATGCATTTTAAGAGTCAAAATAGTAGTTCCGGTCCTTAAAGCTGGGTCCTTAAAGCTGAGTAGTTTGTCCAGCCAAATGATTTTTCTAAACTGCATTCTTTAATTTGGTCACTAGATGGAAGTATTTGATTGTTAAAGATTCCAGAAACCTGTCACTCGCGGTCAGTGTTCTCTTTAAAAACCGGACTAGATCACGTTGTGAAAAACCAGATCATTAACGATTTTTCATTCAATACACGTTATAGTGTGTTTGTAACTGCTACGCCTTCATGCCGCACTAAAATTTGTATCTTTCCTTATTCATTGTTCAGAGGCTCAGTTATTAACGGTGTCTCCATACTTTTGGCCATAATGTGAACAGCTGTGAACAATGTACATTCAACATGGTGTTGCCATGGTACCAAAGCTAGCAGACACTGAATATCCAGATGCATCATGTACCTTTTGTTTTTGTGAATATTTTAAATCCAGGATAAGACGCCCGCGTTCTGCCGGCAGAATGTCGTACATGTTGGCGACCGATTCCGTGCACAGCGTCCTGCCTCTGCTGCAAGCGTGCATTGACGGCGACCTGACCTATGCTAAGCGCCTCCTTGAGACCGGTTTCGACCCAAATGCACGGGACTGCAGGGGACGCACGGGTCTGCACCTGGCTGCTGCGCGTGGAAACGTAGAGATCTGCCACATGCTGCACAAATTCGGCGCCGACTTGCTGGCCACCGATGCACAGGGCAACACCGCACTGCACATGTGTGGCCATGTGGACACTATCCAGTTCCTGGTGACTAATGGACTGAAAATCGACATCTGGTCAGTCTATTATTCTGCTTAAAATAAAAAATGAAATTCCTGTTAATTACAGTAATTAGAAGTGTAGGTCTGTTTGATAAGTATAAAAACTGTTTTTTATGAGTATAAAAAACTGACACACTGAAAACTGAAAATTTCAGACATAAGTTAAAACTAAAGTTTATAGTTGTACTGTAAAGATGATGTAGGATGGGCTAAAGCAATATGGTACGAGAAGGCGTGGCATTATTGTGAATAAACCATGGGAAAGAGTTGTTATTAGGCACCACGAGCAAGCAGAATACAGTCACACCTCTTCCCCTGGTTTATTTACAATATTGCACAACCGCAAGTGCCTTATTGCTTTTATAAAACGGTTACCAACACATTATGATAAAAAAGCAACGTTTGTTTCATAAATACTTTGACTAAAACATAATTCCGCAAAATTATCCATTCCGTCTTTTAAAATAAACCCTGGCACAAGTTTCTTTAATACTCAAATTCTGCCATCTATTTGGCCGAATTATGAAACTTGGGGAAACAGTATATTTTATATTGCGCATTCATATGAATGTGAAGCGAACAAAGGTGTGGGTTATTTTGAATGATGTCACGGCTAGATAAGCAGCTTAGCCAATCAGATTTAAGGAGCAGAACTACCTGTTTTATAATTGTGAATAAATCATGGTAAAGAGGTTTTATAACATAAAGCGGAGTACAGTTACACCTCTTTCCTGTGATTTATCTATACTAATAAAAGGCAAAGCCCTCACTGACTTGGCACTAATTGTCCCACTTCCCAAGTACCTACAAGGATGAAATTCGGCAACCTATCAAGTCTTTTGAACAACAAATCACTTCTCACCTTCCTTCGTTCGATGCTTTGTTCGATATCGCCAACGAACATAAAAACCTTCAGTGTCACATCGGGGTCTTCCGGTGTACCTATAAGGCTGGAATTCGGCATCGTAATTACCTATCGTGCCCTTGGAAAAAAAATTCTCGCTTACCTAGTTTCAGTTGTTCGTTTGCTATCGCCATTGAACGCAACACCGGATGGATTGGAATCTTGGCGCCTACTTACAAAGCTGAAACTTGGCTTCGTCATTCCTTATCATGTCCTTGGAAAACCGATAAATTTCCGTAAGAAAGCAAGCTCGTGGACACCGTAGTCACAAGTCACACTATATTCTAACAAAAGTAAATGTATAACCAAATTGGCTGTCTTTTAGGTGTGGATACACGGTTAAAAATGTTACTCAACATTCTACTAGCAAGATAATGTGCTATCAACTTTGCTGACTAGCCCGAGTTAGTCACAAACTCACATTGTTACACCACCAAACTATAAGTTTTTGTGTAGTCACTTGGTGGAGTCCTCCAGGATCCAACAAGAACAACACAACTGATAGCGAACTAGCAGCGAACCAATTTGAACCTAAAAAAACTGTGATACCAACATTGACGAGTAGATGTCGCACTGTGAATGTCACCAAACGCTATAAAACGCTCTCTTATACAGGGAAACATTGAAAGCAGGAACTGGTACAAAGCAGTCAAAAGTCATAACACATTGTTCATTGCTTTTCAACTTTCACGTTGTTTTCAAATTCTCCCCCGTAGCGCAGCACGGTTGTTCCGCCAGTTCACAATAATACACAAACTCGAGTTTTATAAAACAGTACGATTTTTTTTAAACAAACGCCTGAGTAACTGGTTTCCACTGAGTAACTGGTTTCCAGTTCCTCTAAAAATCTAATATTTCCAAATTACAGAATGCAGTTTCTAAAAAAACAAGAAAATAATGTATTAATATGAATGTGAACAATTAACACTCGGAGGGGTGTGTTCTTGTCAGTAATGTCACAACTGGCAAATCAATCAGCCAATCAGATTTAAGCACTGGAACTACCTGTAAGTTTAAAAAGTGGGGTGGATGAGGAGTGAACACTTAACAGGAAATCATGCCACATTCACATTACACAGTGCTGGAAGCAAACGCTCATTTTAATCTGTTTGCAGCGCATTTGTTTTAAGATGGTGCCCCTGATCTAACCCATTTCCATCTTAATAAAGTGATTTATTTGCCTACTGTATCTACTGTACCTCCACATTTAACCCATCTGTGCAGTAACACACACACATACACACACAATGAGTAAAGTGAGAACACACTGCTTATTGTGTGTTAATTTGTGTAATCTTTTCATAAATAAATGTTTTGTTCTCCGTAGTAATCATAATGGGGCGACACCATTAGTCCTAGCGAAAAGGCGTGGCGTGAACAAAGATGCTCTTCGTCTGTTGGAGGGCCTGGAGGAGCAGGAGGTAAAAGGCTTCAACCGTAGCTCCCATTCCAGCCTTGAGAAGATGCACATCGCTGATAACGAAAGGTGAGCAGTAAGCAGGTGTCCTATTCCGGATGAGGTCAGTGAAGTAATGTAACAATGAATATTGTGCAAAATGTTGTAATATATGAATATAAATATTTGTTCATTTAAACACCTCAGTGACACTGCTGGGATAGAAATAATGCACCGACCAAATAATACCGCCTCTGTGGTGCTACTATTGGGGTCCTGACCATTAGACCAGAGTACACAGTATGTTCAAACAGATGGACTTCAGTTTGTCATTTTATAACTTCAAAGTCCATCTTTACATTAGGGAAACTGCTAATATTATCAATAAGTGGAGCTAAAAGGGGGTGTGTCCAAACTTTTGACTGTAAGCAATAAACAGTCTTCTGCAACATAATCACGTTTTTAACGTGAACCCTGACTGCAGTAAAAAAAAAAAAAAAAAACAGTTTCTTTAACATTCAAATTCTGCCGACTTACAGGACACAGTTTATAAAAAAACGTAATAATAGGAAGTAATAACACACACCTCTGAGCACTTCACTTTCTTATCAGTGCACAATATAAAATATATTATTTTTTAGTTTTTTACAAACTGTGTTCTGTAATTTGGCCACTAGATGCCAGTATTTGATTTTTGGCGAAACTGGAAACCTGTTTCTCAGTGAAAGCATGCTTGTTAAAAACCAGACTAGATCGCGCTGCAGGATTATCAACGATTTCGCTTTATTCATAAATCAAACCTTTTGTTTTTATTATAGTGTGTTTGTAACTGGCAATAAGGCTTTCAAGGTTGTGCATTATTGCGAACTAGCAGAATACCCGTGCTGCGTTTTTTGTTTTTAATGAGCTACTGCTTTGGATTTATTGGAGGCTTTATTGTTATTTTCATCACATGTGGCATGCTATAAAAATTAAAATATTGCCCAAAATATTGTGTGTGTGTGTGTGTGTGTGTGTGTGTGTGTGTGTGTGTGTGTGTGTGTGTGTGTGTGTGTATAAAGTATACAGGAAGAAAAAAAAAAGAAAAAAATCTTA
>JAOUQT010186751.1:0-18057 GCA_025769995.1 Xyliphius kryptos
CAACCCAAGTAATCCATACATACAAAGAAATCAAACCATGGATGTCCAGAAATTAAATTATGTGGAATGGCACAGTGAAAAATTATTGCACACGTGATGAAATGGAGGTGCAAAATGGCATGGAAAGCCAAGTCACCAGCTGAACTCGCTCAGTAATTAGAAAGCAATCCTGCCCTTTGTCAGTGCTAATGAATATCAGCTGCTTCAGTCCCAAATGATGCCCTGGTATCACACAAGAAACATGATGGGTAAATGTAAAGAGCTCTTTTAAGACCTTTGCAAACTTATTGTTGCAAACCATAATGATGGCATTGGTTACAGAAGGATTTCTAAACTTCTGAATGTTCCAGTGAAAACTGTTGGGGCCATAATCCGGAAGTGGAAAGAACCTCATTTCACCATAAACCGACCACAACCAGGTGCTCCTCGCAAGATTTCTGACAGAGGAGTGAAATGAATTATCAGAACAGTTGTCCAGGAGCCAAGGACCACTTGTGGAGAGCTTCAGAAAGACCTGTAATTAGCAAGTACAACTGTTTCAAAGAAAACAATAAGTAATGCACTCAACCGCCATGGCCTGTATGCGCACTCACCACGCAAGACTCCATTGCTGACGAAAAAGCATGTTGAAGCTTGTTTAAAGTTTGCTACACAACATTTAGACAAGCCTGTGAAATACTGGGAGGATAGAGTCTGGTCAGATGAGACCAAAATTAAACTCTTTGAACTCTTGATTTCTTTGTATGTATGGATTATGGGGTTGTTACCAACATCTGGTGAAAATTTCATGTCACTAGCACCTCTAGAAATATATTTACTGAGAAAAATGGTAATGTGTTCAATACTTATTTCACCCGCTGTATTAAAGCACAGTTTTGTTTTACTTGAATTAACATATTAGATTAAAATTGGACAGATTAGGAATAAGATTAGAGGGACGGCACCGGTTGGATGTTTTGAATGGAAAGTTAGAGAGGCAGGATTGTGGGGGTTTGGACGTTTTCATGGGAGTGATGAGATGAGTATCGGGGGAAGGATGCTGATGATGGAGCCACAAGGCAGGTACCCACCAGAATGAAAAGGGACGTGGACAGTCGGGAGGCCTGCAATGTACAGCATGGAGATCGTAACTCTGACTAAACAGTAGAAGGAGCTAGAAGTCCGAGAGATAAAGATGCTGCATTTAATGGGTGTAAGGGGGATGGACATTTGGGACAAAAGGTTTAATAGATTGTACAGGGATTGTACAGGTAAGACAATTTGAAATCAAAGTGAAGAGTGGAGGTCTTTATTGGCACAAGGATCTGGGGATGGAGCCACTGGGAAATACAAGGAGCACCTGCCAGAATGAAAAGGGGGGCGTTTACAGGAACGTCGAGGGGCCTCCAATGTTGTACAGCTTCGAGGCGGTGATGCTGACTAATAAATAATAAAGACAATGACTTTTTAATGGAGGGGTTGTACAGGTAGGATGTTTTGGAGACAAAGTTAGGAAGGCATGGATGAAGTGGAATAGACTTGTAGAGAAGGAGGTCTTTATCATCAGAAGGATGACAATGATGGAGCCACAAGGCAGGACAACGAGAACCTGCCAGAATGAAAGGACGATTACCGGACAGTTAGAATGACTGCAATGTTGTACAGCTTAGAGATGGTGATGCTGACTACAAGGCTGGAGAGGAAGGTAGAGGTATGGAGATGATGATGTGATTCCATAGGGAGTGAGGAGGATGGACATTATTAGGCACAAGATTAATGGGAGGTAAGGTGGTATGGACATCTAGAGGAGGGAGAGAGAGAAGAGAGAAAAATGAGGTCTTTATCTGTAAAAGGATGCAAAGGATGGAGCCTCAAGGCAGGACAAGAAGTACTTTCCAGAATAAAAGAAAGTTTCCAGGACAGTTGGGAGGCCTGTAGCGTTGTGAAGCTTAAAGACAGTGATGCTGACTAAAGGGCAGGGAGATGGGATTGGTGGAGATGAAGATGGTGTGATTCTCAAAGGAACTGAGAAGGATGGACCTAATCAAACATGATTTGATTTGAACCCCCAGCGATTCCCGGTTCGAATCCCAATCTGGGTGGAGTTTCCATGTCCTCCCCGTGTCTGCATGGATTTCCCCCCCGGTTTCCCTGGTTTCCTCCCACTTTCCAAAAACATGAATTCCAGGTTAATTGAATGCTCTAAATTGCCCTGTATAGTGTGTGCCCAGCGATGGATTGGCGCCCTGTCCTGGGTGTATCTGCCCAGCGCCCGAGACGTTCTCCCCTGGATAGGCATGGGGAACCCCACCGCAACCCTCATAAAGGATTAAGCAGAAGATAATGAATGAATATATTTATCTATTATCATTACAGTACATGCCTTTTATTCAGTGTAAAAAGCAAGTCATTTTTTAAAAGAAAATGTCCTGGTGTTTTCACAATTGTCATGGTACAATATTCTTGAACAACAAAACACCAATTGTAAAGCCAGTGTTATTACATGTATTAAAAGATCAACAAATATCCACTTTACTAAAATAATGAATGATGTACTAAACATATTTGAAAAAGATGAGAGGTTATGGCATGGTGGTACATATGCAGCCTGATGTGTAGCATCTAAATTTTTCGCAGGAAGCCATTCCCGATTGGAGACAGGGTGACCTTCTGTGGAAAGAAGTGTGTATGTCAGCAGTGCTCTCACACGCTTGTCAGCACCAGTGAGCCTGTCAAGATCCATGGGCCAAGTTGTAAGTCTGGTCACAGCGACCACTTACATTCCTTGATGTTTTGAACAATTTATGCTAATGCTAATGATTTAAAATATGCTTAGGGCTGGAGTATGTTATCTCATTCACAGTGTTTCCAGGGTTAAGAATTGCAGTGATTTGGTTATATCAAGAATCAAATAAAATCTAAACCAGAATACTTTAAGGACATTATAATCATATCTTGCCATTAAAAATTAGCATGTACGTTGGTGTGGTAAACCTTTGAAATATCTGAATGATTGACGACATAATATCAAAGGTTTATGACAAATGTTATAAAGCATTATGAATACTTTATAAATGTGCTTATAATGCATTATGAATGCCAGTTTCATAAAAAGTATTACCATTTTTTTTTTAATACTGTAACTGGCGATAACAAAACACACTCAAAGAAGCTGTTCTAACATATTATTCAATAATATATTCAATAATTCTGTATTATGTGCGGGCCAATCAATTTCTTTCACACCAGATGCCTGTTTTATGTGTTGGAACTTACAGTTAGCCTGAAACAGAAATGGACCTTCCTTAAACCGTTACTAAGAAGTAGACCATTATTCAAAATCTATACACACACACACACACACACACACACACACACACACACACACACACACACACACACACACACACACACAATGCCCAGGTAACTTATTCCATTATTGTTAATATTATACCGCAGCTTTCATTCATTGGCTTACTGTTACAAACACGGTTTTGATATTGTGTAAAGTCATTAATCAAATGGAATCAGTTATTTCAACAGAAAGCAAAAGTGACAAAAACAAGTGACTATGCAATCAGCAGAAACGAACACTGATAATATCTAATAATGATCAAATGCCAATTTAATTTAATAACTAGATTAATTTAATTTTGGCATTGGTGGATATGTTTAGGTTTCTAGCAAGACCTGCAGAGCCAAGTGACTGCTGAAAGTGTTATGAAAACCGTTGCTAGACTCACCTAGTGCTAATGCATTTGCTGTAGTGATAGTACATTGTGCTTCATCATCTGGCAGGCTGACAGACAATCTGGACCTGATGAAAGCCAGGAAAACGTTACCTGCCTGAATAAAGAGAGCCAAATGTAAACCTCTGCTAGCATAATGGTCTTTGGCTGCAGCTCATGAAAGATAAATGTCCTCACATACTAGTGCAAAAATGCATTTAAGGAAAATCCGTGGTAAGAATTTTAACATGCTCACAATCTGAGGACCATAAGTGGTTGGCTTGGTGTGATAAAGAGAAATTCTCTGGCTTGCACACCGCTATGAACTAACTTAATGCGTGTGTAAACCAGGCTTTATCAATCACCACCACTGACCAACCCAATGTCACTTGTCTTTATAATAAGGTAATGAACAGTTAAAATATATAATTTATAATGCATTATAAAGCCTTATGGCTTGTTCTTATAACACTTTATAAGTGTGGTTATGTACATCTATGAACATTGACAAAGGCTTATGGCAAGTATTATAGAGCACTTTGAAAACTTTATAACTGTGTTAATAATGCATTATGAATACCAGGTTTAGGTAAAGTGTTGCCAAGATAATAAACAACCCTTATTGTTTGCATAGTGGTGACATTGCACTTAGATCCAGTATATGTTTCTTGTCTGACTTTTGTTAAATTAAATAAGTTATTTTGTTTTGCTTTAGCGACACCTGCCCTGCATCACCCCCAGCTGTTAAACTGGTAAAATGTTGTTAAAAAGTTCACAAGTTCAAACAACTTCACATTCAATCACTTTTTATTTAAAATGACTAGGAACTAAAATGCAGCACTGTGAGATACCTCAGTTTTTTTAGCTTGCTATTTCTTGTTCATCCTCCCTCATTTCTCTTTTTCTCCCTCTCTGGCAGATTGTGCAGGTTGTAAGGAGGCGATAACTCACGGGCAGTCACTACTAGCTCTTGAGAAGCAGTGGCATGTCAGCTGCTTTAAGTGCCAGAGCTGTGGGATAGTCCTGACAGGGGAGTACATCAGCAAGTATGCATTCAGTAGTGTAATTAATCTCTGGTTTTGCTGACACACACACACACACACACACACACATACACACAGAATGTAATTGATTTCTGTTCAATTGAAATTCTGTTTTTGATATCTTGATTGTACTTGTCTGAACTACCAGTTTAATTAAAGAAGATATGGGTTCCTATCTCAACTTCTAAATGAGCCCAGGTCCTCAAAATCTTCCTTCACAAATACCGAGTAAATAAACAATACAAACATGAATAAAAATAAATCGATTCAAATAAAATAAATACTTTTATAAGACACAAATTAAACACATAACTTGATTATAAAAGTGTTATTGCTGCATCTAAACAATAATTGGTTGAGTTTTACAGGGTGCTGTAAATAAATTGTTTTCTTGTAAATGGTGTAATACTAGGGACAAAAGTCGTGAGGGACGGGGGGTCCCAAGCCCAATCAGGGTTGAAGATTTCAGGCAGTGGACAGTGTGACAATCTATTGCTGGGCACACACTGTGCTGTGTCTAAAAGACACAAATACACTGTGGGCAATTTAGTAGGGGTTATTTATATAATGACAAATGAAAGCAGCCAATTTACCTTGAATTTAGGTTTTTGCATTGTGGGAGCAAACCGGAGAATCTGGAGAAAAAAAATCTAAACTTCACCCAAAAACGGAATTCAAATTGGATTCCCACTGCTGAGAGGCACAGGTGCTAACCACCGAGCCACCCTTTATAATCGTATTAATGCCAGAAAATTAAACAAAAAACATTGTACAATATTTAGGGAATTGCAAGAATAAAACAACATATGCCTTTTTTATTTACAGATGATTTGGTAAAACTCCTTTTTTTATTACCTTTGTACTCAAGTAATTTGTGTTTCTGTCTTTCAGAGATGGAATTCCTTATTGTGAGTCAGATTACCACAGGCAGTATGGTATCAGATGTGAGACGTGCAAAAGATACATCAGTGGAAAAGTGCTGGAGGTAATTTAATAATTCCAAATGTGAAAATCTTGAATCTACCTTCTTCTTCTTCTTTTGGCTTTTACCCTTTATCATTCAGGGGTTACCACAGCGATTAACTCACGTATTAGACTTGGCAAAGTGTTTTACACTGGATGCCCTTCCTGATACCATGGGATGTGGTAGCTCAGTGGTTAGGGTGTTGTATTAATACAAAGGTTGTTGGTTCAAATCCCAGGTACACTGAAATGACCAATGTGAGTCCATGAGCAAGGCCTTTAACCATAATTGCTCCAGGGCTGCTATATGAACCCTGTGTTCTGATTCCAATTAATTTGGGATATTTGTAAGCCACTTTGGATAAAAGCGTCTACTACAGTGCCTTGCAAAAGTATTCGGCCATTTGACACATTTCAGGCTTCAAACAAAGATATTAAATTGTAATCTTTTGTAAAAAATCAACAACAAGTGGCAGCATCATGGTTTGGGCCTGCTTTTCTTTAGCAGGGACAGGAAAAATGGTTGGAAATTGAAGGGAAAATGGATGGAACCAAATACAGGACCATTTTGGAAAAAAATGTGTTGATGTTTGCAAAAGACCTGAGACCAGGACAGAGATTTATCTTCTAACAAGACAATTATCCAAAACATAAAGCAATATCTACAATGGAATGGTTTACAAATAAATGTATCCAGGTGTTAGAATGGCCAAGTCAAAATCCAGACCTGAATCCAATCGAGAATATGTGGAAAGAGCTGAAAACTGCTGTTCACTGAGCTTAAGCTGTTTTGCAAGGAAGAATGGGCAAAAAATGTCAGCCTCTCGATGTGCAAACTTGCAACTGTAATCGCAGCAAAAGATGGCGCTATAAAGTATTAACTGTCACGCTGCCCCTAGGTGGCGCTAACACCAACCAGACCCGGGGCAGTAGGGGCTCAGAGAGTAGCGGGGGAGTACCGGAGAGAGGAAAGAACCAACCAAAACAATAACTATAAATGATCACAGAATATGTTTATTCACAACACAAGAAAACACAAATTCCCAACCACTATAAAATAACAAAAATACCAAAATGCCAAACAGATACAAAGAACCAGAAAACCCCAAACTGAAATCGCACCCGCACAAACGTGACACCTACCGGCGAGAAAACGAAAGCGCACCGCGCCGAAGCTGGAAGTACGGCACCCTATACTGTGCGGCGCAACACTAAGCGCCTGCACTAAACAAAGGAGAAGCAAACGACAAAGTACCTACCTAATTAGCCTACCGCGGTCGAAACCTAACCACCGGGTAAGCGCACACAAACAGCAAAGCAAGGCATACAAACACCGCGAGGAAGCCGCTAGACAGCGCGAACCTGCAGCGCAACCCAACACGTACCAACAACAACGAGCAACCCCGCTCTAACACTGACCGAACCGAAACTAAATACATACGTAAACGGACACGTGACACAGACACAGGTGCAGTACATGAACACAATTAACAAAACCGAATGGAACAACCGAGACGCAGACCAAAACATAAACACAAATCGCGGCGGCACCGCCATAACCCTGACAATTAACGCAAGGGGGACGAATAATATTGCACACCCCACGTTTCCGTTTTTTATTTCTAAAAAAAGTTTAAAATATCCAATAAATTTCATTCCATTTCAAAAATGTGTCCCACTTATTGTTGATTCTTCACAAAAAAAAATTACAATTTCACATCTTTATGATTGAAGCCTAAAATGTGGCCTAAGGTTAAAAAGATCAAGTGGGCCGAATACTTTTGCAAGGCACTGTAAATGATCAAATGTAAATGTATGTAACAGAGAACAGTTTACCTTGAAAGTTTTTGGACTATGGGGGGTAAAACAAAGAACCTGGAGAAAACCCACATGGCCACAGTGAGAGCATATCTGAAAAGCATTAATAGTAGAAACAATACAATACAGTCACACACATTAACATATGAATTGGAATCTCTACACATATTAGACCTCATTTAATGATGTATTTGGTTTATCTTTTCAGAATTCATTCTTTTATTCTTGGCAAAAGCGGTTTTAGTTTTTGGAGTTGATGTGGGCTGCTTATGCAATCTGTATTTTTAGATATTTGCTCCTCTCAGTGTGATCTCTTATCATACAAAGCTTCATCCTTTCCCCTGCTTTCCTCATCTCCTCCAAATCCTCCTCCTCCACGCTTCATCTGTTCCACTGTCTTTAAATGTTCTTAATTTTTAAAAACTACTTTTTCAACATTTTTTAAAATTATTTTGCTTATTTTAGTAATTTAAATATGTCATATGATTTTATAATTTGGCACAGTGGCTTAGTGGTAAGCACGTTCGCCTCTCAGCACTGGGGATTCCCAGTTCGAATCCTGCGTTTTCTCCGGGTTCTCCGGTTTCCTTCCACAGTCCAAAAACATGGATTCCAGGTAAATTGAATGCTCTAAATTGCCCCATATAGTTTTTGTGTGTGGATGTGTGAGTAAGTTTTTGGGAAGCAAAGCGGTGCTGCGGGATCGGACACATTAAGACAGATGTCCTCTCAGCTGTTGACGTGCAACTCATAGCATGCCTTACAGCATTAGCTGTTTTAGCTGCTCTTCTGACAGTTTCATTATTCCATTCACCCAGTGTTTATCACACTATTGCAATTTTGATCAACACACTGTAGATAGAACTGTTAGTCCATAAAAAGAGTAATTCATTTATTCATTATCTTCTGCTTAAACCTCTACTAGGGTCGCGGGGGGGTTCCCCATGCCCATCCAGGGGAGAGTTTTTCGGGCGCTGGGCGAATACACACAGGATAGGGAGTCAATTTATCGCTGGGCTCACTCACTCACTCACTCACACAGACTACATGGTGCAATTTAGAGCAGTCAATTTACATTTGATTAATATTTTTTAACTGTGGAAGGAAACCAGAGAACTCGAAGGAAACTGGGGAGAACATGGAAACTCCACCCAGATTGGGATTCAAACTGGGAATCCAGTTGGGAGAGGCGTACGTGCTAACCACTAAACCACTGTGCCGCCCTAAAAAGAGTCAAAGTGAAATAAGAAAAATTATAATAAGAACGTGATAAAGTAACTCTAATGCTTACTTTTTCTATGTATTATTAAATGAAGAAAACAAAACAAAAACTGACCTCTACAGAAAATGTGTAAATATGTATATATATTAAAGAATATCAAATAATGTATATGAAATGTATTATAAATAAATATTAAAAAGCCAGATATAAAGTCTATTATAACACAATGTCCTATACAAAAGAAGATTAGGGTAAAGCTAGTAAAGCTATATGAATTATCTGCAAAAGCCAGTCCTTTGCTCAAAATCTTTTTTACATTAAAAGTAAATATCTCTTTTAATGAACATGTGAGTGCCATCAGAATGAAAAGTCCTTGTGTCATGTACTGAAAAAACAATTAAATTTCTCAGACATGTTGGGAATATAACAAAGTACTCTGGAGGAATGTTCTGATGTAAATTATGGCTAAAATGTTGATGACAATTATTGTACACTGTAGTGTATGTGAAATATTTATTGCAAGAGACTGGGCAAGATTCACCTAGAAATGTTAAAAGAGGACAATCTCTTTAAGGAAAACTGTACATGCAATGCTACATAATCATTTGCATGGATGTACCAAAACATTTGCAACTTGTTTAAATTTGTTTCTGTTTTTTTGATTTGCACAAGTGAAGATTGAACAGGTAGTTTTGAGAATTTCAGTTCTGATCTGAAAATGTGCCACAGCGACTGAGAAACTCTGTATATGCTAACGAAAAGGCGACATTATAAACACATTAATCAATATTTTGTGGATGTATCGAATCACCGGCTGTACAAATGCATCTATTTGTATCGGTTATTATTTACACCCGAGCAGGCGGATGGATGGATGGATGGATGGATGGATGGATGGATGGATTACATAGATTAGATACTTTT
Source organism: Xyliphius kryptos (assembly GCA_025769995.1). Classification (NCBI taxonomy): domain Eukaryota; kingdom Metazoa; phylum Chordata; class Actinopteri; order Siluriformes; family Aspredinidae; genus Xyliphius; species Xyliphius kryptos. The sequence goes on from JAOUQT010186751.1 coordinate 9,678, forward strand.
TTAAGTTTCACTTATTTTAAAATTAAAACTGATATTTTCTGTTGTAAATAAAAAAATCATTAAAAACATCAGATATTTCAACACATGCAGCAAAATATGTTGGAAATGTTCATAAAAATCCTTCTCATTGATCTTTATATGCAGTATAATAAAATGTAAAATTAATGTTCCATGTTTCTGCTACATGCTGCCTATAAGATCTTTTTCACTTTCCCAACCAGCGTATACAAGAGTGATTACTATAGCGTCAGATACATCAACATTACTGCATATCTGCCATGCATCACATTAACCGCAAAGGTCCTGAAAATCAATGTGATGAACTGAGAGTGGATAGCATAGCAAATGCAGACACATGGAGCCACAAATGCAGTGTGTAGAAATAAAAGATCTACCTTAACACTGGCATCATTATCACTTAATGTGATGTGCTTTGAACAGCTGTGTATTTTAGTGAGACACAGAAAATAGAATCGCCTATGTGCAACTATAGTACATTTTACAAACATGTTAGTTTTCAACCAAAAGCTAAATCTTTAAGGATTATGGAGGAAAAGCAAAATGATTGCTATAAATATCAAAAAATAAGTAAAAATGAAACCCAACCTTTCTCTGTCTTTAGCTCGGTCTCAAAGCCGTCTACAGGACTTGAAGGCGAGATGGATTTATGTATCATTTCGAAAGCTGCAGCTGCAGCTCACTAAAACTTTGTTATAATAGATCTTTTAGATTTTCTCCAACTGGTCTCAGAAAGTGGTTTGAGTGGGAGGCTAATTAATTTGAAGTCAGAGGTCTTTGTTCCCGGCTGATCATCATTTCCCATCTGTTTTCACTTGAAACCATGACTTTGTCTCTATCTTCTTCTCCCAGGCCAGTGGAAAACATTATCACCCTACCTGTGCACGTTGTGCCCGCTGTCAGATGATGTTTACTGAGGGAGAGGAGATGTATTTAACAGGTTTGTAACTAATTTGACTGCATTATGCAAATTTTCAAAACTTGTATGTGTAATATTAGCAAGTAAATCCTGACTGTAGATAAGGTAGGACATAATTAAAGCTTTTGTGTGCAGGAAAGTGATCTGAAGTGGGTGAATGTAATTACTGTGTGTGTGGGAGAGGGTCATTTAGAAGATAAAACAACTAGAAGGCTTTTACGCAAGGCATTGATACAAACAATATATATAATGTTCTACAGCAGTTTTAGTGCATTAATAAATTTGGCAAAAAAAACACCAAGAACAGTTGGGGCATGTATGTATTTTTTTAAGAATAAATTCAGTGTGTGTGTGTGTGTGTGTGTGTGTTTGTTACCTATCCACATTGTTGCTTCACTTACCACAAAATTTGGCATACTTACTTTTCGCTCTGTTTTGGGTAAATCTCTCAAGCGCAAACATTCCATTCTGGATGGGCATGGGGAAACTTTCACAAATCTAAAAAAGGATAAAGCAAAAGATAATGAGATGACATGACTCTTCAGCACCCTGCAGAGTTTTATATAGTAGCATCTCAAGCGGCTTTATTTTAGCGATATTTGGTAAGCACTTCAACAGCTCAACATTCAGCTTGATTTGGGGCATAATAATAATAAGAATAATAATGCGATTAAAAAATGATCCAACACTATAATCTTTTACATTAAATTTATTAAATTTTAAATAATTCTACAAGAAAATAATTTGCCTTTCATTTAGATACAGAATCAGTATTCTACTCACACAATGTTAATTTCAGTATAGCAGTTGTAATCAATTCTCTGTAAATGAAAAGAGTCAATTAAATGAAATAATGTAAACTGGGTGGGGGTGGGTGGCATACTTTTTTTTGGGAAGTATAAAGGCAGTTGGATGACACTAGTGAGGTAGCGCTAGTTGCAGATTTGGAGCAGTCATTATGTGTCACAGCGAAAGTTGAAAATACGCGAAAAAAACAGCGGATGATATAAACACTGTAATCGACACTCTTGCGGACCTATCGATGCATCAATCGCCGTCTGTATAATCGATTAATATTTGCACCTCTAGTCAGTCTTTGCTCTATGCTGACACTTAATTTACATTAAGTCATTCAGCAGATGCTTCTATACAGCTTTTTATAAAGAGACTTACAAACCAGAGCACCACACATCAGTAGATCAGGAGAAACCAGCTACAACGTAGTGTAGAACCTGATCATTATCCAATCGGCTTCTATTTTTTTCTTAGAAGCACGTGCTTGTGGAAGTGCTGTTTTTTTTTTCTTAAAACTGTTGAGTGACTCAGCCTTAAGGACAGTGTGGGCAATAGCATTTCACAATTACGCAGTGGTGAACAATATGGAATGAGAATTAGCACTACAGTGAGTTTGAATCACCAGGTGACATTCATCACTAAAGCACAGTGTTGGACGAGTTGGATTGTAATTTGGAAAGATTGATTGTTTTTTTAAACCTGGTGCAGTCTGACTTTGGCGGATTGCTATTTCAATGGGGCAGTTATTTGTGCAGGATTCAATGCAAATTGGCTTCTCTAAATTACATTGCCCCTGTAGTGTGTGTGTGTGCCCAGCAATGGATTGACGCCCTGGCTTGGGTGTATCTGACCAGCACCCGAAACGCTCTGATTTTCAAATTGTGCAAAAACTGAAGTTTTATTATTGGTACAATTGTAATAATTAAATTAAAGATACAAAATTCACAGACTTATAAATGTTGATCAAGTGGCTTGGTACCTTTACGGCTTAGAAAGAAATAAAAAATGTTTCATCCACTTGTTTGCATTGTAAAAGACAACAGGGGCTTATGAGCTTTAGTATAACTGTGTACTGTATGTCTTGGATCCACATTTGTGCTGCAGCTAAGCTGCACTAAAATATTACCCATCATGATTGGTGTGATAAGTGAGGGTGCTTTGTCTCTTTGATGAGTGCATGTGATACAGCCTGTAAATGCAGAGCAGAAAAATACAGGCTGATAAAGACGTCTACAGAATGTTAAAAAAGCATCCGTTTGATAATTTTTAAGATTTATTTTGTGTTACAGGTTCAGAAGTATGGCATCCACTGTGTAAGCAAGCTGCAAAGACTGAAAGAAAGCTCAGGGTGAGAATCCACAGATGGGGCAAAAAGTAAATAAAAGTGAAGTGTGTGGAAAAACCTATGTTTCATAGAAAGTCTTGGTTTTGTGCTAGATATTGTAAACTACCGTTTAGAGATGTCATGTGTCTGGAAATATTTCAGTCTAGCCGATCTGCAGCATAGTATACATCAGATTATTGAGTCCTTCTCCAGTATCACGTTGCTGGTCCTATTTCTGCCTCACTACCATAAACTCCGGAAGATTTATCGTATTGTTGAGTAGACTGTATAACTATGCTTCTATGACTAAGAACAACAGATTGAGATACGTACTAAGTTGGCAAACAAAGGTTACAGCCAAGTTGCAACGTTCGAGAGCAACAGTTTTGTCGATGACATTTTTCCAGAAATATGCGACTGATAGAAACAAACAGTTACCTGATGCAGGAATTAATATAACATTGAAGAAATCATTGTTTTATGCAAAGCAATGGCCATGTTAGGAAACAAAAGGAAGTGCGTATACCATGTTTCGAGGACTTTGTCCTTCATATATATATAATTAAATTTACAATGAATTATCTTTAAAGTAGCTGCATGTTTGTTTGTTTTTTACAGTTTAGACGCACCTCTGAAGCCTCCATTTCTCCTCCTGGTTCCAGTATAGGTTCACCCAGCCGAGTCATTTGTGTGAGTAGTCTTCCTCACCTACAGCATTTACACAAGAGATGCTGTTTATCTCATTATATAAATTTTTTATGTAAAGTAGAAAAAGTTAAAGGCTATGACTATGCCTACTACTCTGAATTAATCCATGAACTTAATCTTCATCTGTTAAAAATTATAATTATGAGTGCATATCTTTTCCTATTCAAAAGTGCAGTCAGGAGGTTATGTACGTATTTGAGATTTTTAAGAAAATTTTGCCAAGGAACCATTATCATTATTAAGATTTAACATGATTTTTTACCATTTGTCAACACAATTTGTTTTGTGTTTTACTCTAGTGGCTGATATAAACTATTTGAGCATCATGATATGAGGTTGCCCTGAGACACAATGTAAAAAATACAGTCAGCTGATTATACTGATTGACATGGTTTTCCCATTAATGTTTTTTTTTTTTTTTTACGAAATAATGGGGAGAACACATTATCTAAGGCAACAATGACAGCATTCATCAAATTCAAATTGTAAAGAGGCAAAAAGCCAGTAATCTATCTGTATGGAGTTTGTATGTTCTTTAATGGATTTCATTAAGGAGTTCTAGTTTCCTTCCTAAGATCTAAGAGTGTTTGAGTGTCTGCTGAGGCATGGACTGGTGACCTATTCTGGGTGTTTGCCTATTAATACTGAGATAGTATTTAGCACCACTTCCAACTGTAATAGTCACTTACTGAGGGGTAGTATCTCAATGGTTAGGGTATTGGGCCATCAAATGGCTGTGGGTTCAAATTCCAGGTCTACTAAATTTAATAATGTGGGTCCTTTAAAATGACCCCTAACCGTCATTTCAATATTTCCAACCCTGTGTTTTGTCCCCAACTAAGGGGTACTTAAAAGTCACTTTGAAAGTCACATTGCATAAAACCGCCTCGTAAATAACCAAATGTAAATGTACAAAGACAATGAATTGTTGTGGGAGCATGCAAAATCATTATAAACCATAAATTGGCCAACAAAAGGTTCTAACCATTTTGACATTATTTTGGATTTGCTGGATGTCTATACAATATTGCTAGTACAATATTGAGCATGTAATGACAAGAGCAGCAGAAATATATATATATATATATATATATATATATATTTTTTTTTTTTTATCATCTGTATTGGCTTAAGAAAATCTAAAAAGGCGTCAGAATAACTTGTCTATCCTCACATGATGTTATTGAGAGGACAATTTAAAATAGAAATTAAACATCTTTAGCCGTTTTTGTTCTTGTCATCTAGGTGCGCTACTAGATGTGCTACTCAGCAGGGAACTACCTCAGAATCTGTCCTTTCCTTCTCTCTGTCTTCGCAATGTTTCTCATCTTAATCTTCCTTTGTTCTTTTCTGCCCCTGTTGTTTTTAGGCCGATGTGGAAGATGAGATCTTGAGTTACAAGGCTTTAGCTGCATTAACTAAGCTTAACACAATATATGGAAAACATAGGCCTGATCTCATTCCTTATGAGGCCTGTCACAGATACCTCTCTGATGACAGACTAGGGAGTTTCAGCTGTCAGGAGGTACTGGGATGCTTTGTACTGCTGGTGTTGATGCTGGCTAGCTTTTTTCTGTTTCTTCAGTGAACTTAGGATTGTCCGTAGTGCATCCTACAGCTGTTTATGGTTGTGGCTGTGACTAATGTCTAAATATGTGAAAGAATTATAGTGTGTGCAGAATTATTAGGCAAGTTGTATTTAAAAGGATTCTGTTTATTATTGAACAACAACTATGTTCTCAATCAACCCCAAAGACTCAAAAATATCAAAGCTTAATATTATTGGAAGTTGGAGAGGGTTTTTTTTAGATTTTAGGAGGATATCTGTTCGTGACTATTACTGTGCAGAATTATTAGGCAACTTAATAAGAACCAAATATATTACATTTACATTACATTTAGTCATTTAGCAGACGCTTTTATCCAAAGCGACTTACAAATGAGAGAACAACACAAGTCAGTATTATTATGTACACTTATTTATTTTCACCAGGTAAACCAATATGACAAAACAACATTTAGAAATAAACATTTCTGACATTAAAAAAGAAAACCAAGGTCATGGGTGTATCTGCTCAGTGCCCAAAGTGTTTTCCCCTGGATGGGCATGGGGAACCCCACCGTGACCCTTGTGAAGGATTAAGTGGACGATGATAAATGAATGTATAAACATATTTTTGTATAAATAATCCTCTACGAGGGTCGCAGGGCATACTTACTTACACCTACTCACACAGCCACACACTATATGGGGCAATTTAGAGCATTCACTTTACCTGGAATCTATGTTTTGGATCATGGAAACTCCACCCAGATTGGGATTCGAACCGGGAACCTCCAGCGCCGAGAGGCAAACATGCTAACCATTAAGCCACCGTGCCGCCCTACAATGCGATACATGTACATTTTTATTTACAGGATTAAGAAAAGCCAGGTGCTTAGTGGTTAGCCCGTTCTCTCAGCGCTGGGGATTACCGGTTCAAATCCCAATCTGGGTGGAGTTTCCATGTCCTCCCCGTGTACTTTTGGGTTTTCTCCCACAGTCCAAAAACATGGATTCAAGGTAAATTTGACTGCTTTAAATTGCCCCATATAGTCTGAGTGAGTGTGTGCCCAGCGATAAATTGGCGCCTTGTCCCGGATGTATCTGCCCAGCGCCCGAGACGTTCTCCCCTGGATGGGCATGGGGCAACCCCCCCCGCGATGCTTGTAGAGGTTTAAGCGGAAGATAATGAATGAATGAAAAGCCAGTAAAATATATCTAATATATATTTCAAAAGAGAACCGATTCACCTTAAACATGTGGGCGGAGCTACAGCACGGTCACAAACTAGCTAGTAAAGATGTCCTTCATTCTTGTCTTTTTTTTGGCAGAAGTATCTGAGAACGCACTGAAGTAAATATTATATTCCTTATAACCTTTTTTTAACTTTTCTTTTCCTGTGAGTGCTTTTCGAAAGTCTGTGCTGCTAATTTTAGATTGGAATGTTAAGGCTATGCAGTGGTGTAATAATAATAGATTAGTGCCACCTAGGCTATATTTTGGCAGATGTAGCCAGGCTTTTGTAAGAGCTAGTATCGTCTGAGCATGCTTTCTCACTGAAGTTTTAACTGAGCTAATCCATTTTAGTGAGTGCTGGGATGGAAATAGAATAGCTCTTAGCATATTATGCTTGTTTTCCTGTAATATACTTTACACCCCACACTGCTTTGCCTGGTCAACTGTTCGGATGTTGAAGGTGGAGCTCATGGTATGTGATTAACAGTTGGTTAGCTCATCAGTAATTGAGAAAAAAAGCTTAGCAAAACTTTAATTCCACGTTTAATACACCAAAACCATGACCTAAGCTAAATGTTCCTACAGATTCAGTCTTGCACCAAATCCCAAGTGTAGCAGCGGTGCTCCTGTACAATCCTCATCTATAAAAGATATACAATTACAATTAAAAACGATCATTCCTTAAATAGAATGAATTTTTGTTTAACGGGAAAAAAAGACGGGTGGCTTAGTGGTTAGCATGTTTGCCTCGCAGCCCTGGGGATTTCTGGTTGGAATCCCGATCTGGGTGGAATTTCCATGTCCTCCCTGTGTCCGCGTGGGATTCCTCCCACGGTCCAAAAACATGGATTCCAGATAAGTAGAATGTTCTAAATTGCCCTGTATAGTGTGTGTTTGTGTGTGTGTTTGTGTGTGTGGATGTGTGAGTGAGTGTGTAACCAGCGACGGATTGGCGCCCCGTCCTGGGCGTATCTGCCCAGCGCCCGAGATGTTCTCCCCTGGATGGGCATGGTGAACCCCACCGTGACCCTAATAGAGGAATAAGAGGAAGATAATGGATGAATGGATGGATTTCTCTTAAAGACACCAACAGAGATTAGCACATTCGCCTCTCAGCGCTGGGGATTCCCGGTTCGAATCCCGATCTGGAGTTTCCATGTCCTCCCCGTGTCTGCGTGGGTTTTCTCCTGTTTCTTCTTCCCACAGTCCAAAAACATGGATTCAAGGTAAAGTGAATGCTATAAATTGCTCCCAACTTTGCCCCCCCCCTCCCCCTGTAGGTATAACAGCCTACAATCTTTTGGGGCGGCAGGAAGATTTTGGGGCGTGTCTGTAGGATTAGACACTCATGTTAGTGAGTGAGAGGGTCTGGCTTGCAGTCTTTATTGTAATTTATCCCAGAAGTTTTGAATGGGGTTACAGTCAGGGTTCTGTGTGGGACAATCAGCACTTTAGCACCAAACACACCCAACTAGGTCTTTATAGACCTTGTTTTAGTGCAGGGGTAGAAACCTTCCCAAAACTATTTCCACAAAGCATTCAGGTTTAATTTAATTGTGCCAATGGGGCGAAATGAATCCTGAATTTATCAGTTAGGAGGTTTATTTTGCTTACATAGTGCATTTAATTGATTTATTCATTATCTGTTGCTTAATCCCGTATTAGGCGTGTGGGATAGGGCTCAGGTGCTGAGCAGATACACCCAGGACAGGGTGCCAATCTATTGTTTTTGGGACTGTGGGAGGAAAATGGAAAACCCAGAGGAAACCACTGGGAACACGGGGAGAACATGGCAACTCTTCTATGCTTCCCGAAAACTTTAATGAATACAGAATTG
>JAOUQT010186855.1:0-18056 GCA_025769995.1 Xyliphius kryptos
TGGAAATGATATTAATAAGATTTTTTGGGCAGACTCTTTGGACTCTCTTTGTTTTTTGCTCACTGCGATAGTTGATAGCTGTCTTAATGGCTCCTGGCATTTCGCAGGCAGATGGTTAAGCCATTCTGATTAAGAGATCAGGTGTCCATATTTAACAACAATAAAAAAATATATAATTTTCCAGGACTGTAATGCTGTCTGTCAAATAGAAGATTCATATCTGTAGTGCTCCAGCAGTACCATAGACTAGGAGATAGGGACACCTCAAGACGACACCTCACAAAAAAGAGAAGACTTGCAGTTGGCGCTAATAAAGTGCCGTAATTATGTAATAAATGTGGTATGATTGGCACATAATGCAGCCTGTGACTCCGGCATAGCCGAGTGGACCAGCATGACTAAAAGGTGCAGATTTTGCAGACTTTTAAGTTGAGAGAGCCCCCTAGAATTGCTCCGTTTCAGCACCACGCCCTTTACTAATGATGAGCAGAGTGAAGAGGTGAAATGCTAGCAGAGAATATACCAGGCCATCAACCCAACACAGTCAAATCTGAGAACTACACTTTTATCCACAGGGAATTAATTGACCGCAAATGTAAACAGACATGTTTTTCATCTACTTTTAAAGATTGATAGTGATTCAGGATCATGAACAATAACTGGAAAGCTATTTCAATGTTAAGGAGCCTTTTGGAAGAATGCTTTTACACCAGCAGTAACTTTATTAATTCTACAAACTAAAAGTTAACTGGCACCTTGAGACTGGAGTATGCGTGTTGAAATATATAATTGAATAAGTTCCCTCAGAGCCTGATTTGTACACAAGTTGATTTGAAATCAACCTGTTCAGTTAGGAAGCAAAACTGGTTGTGAATCAATTTCACTTGCCTGTTGTGCAAATGTAACAGACAACAAGTAGAACATGAGGGCACTTAGCAACACAACCCCTATAAAGGAGTGGTTCTTCTGCAGGTGGTAACCACAGACCTTTTCTCTGTTCTCATGCTTTCTGGCTGATATTTTGGTCACTTTTGCATTTTGTCAGTTCTCTCACCATAGAGGTAGCATGAGGCAGTGTCCACAACCCACATAAGTTGCTCAGGTAGTGCAGCTTATATCAGGATGACACATTAAAGTGAGGTGTGGCAAGAAGGTGTCTGTCAGCACACAACTTTCCCAGAAGTGTGGTTGAACTGGAGTTACATTTTGTTGTTTTAAGTGTTCCCTTTATTTTTTTTTTTTTTGAGCAGTGTATTTTATTAATTGAGATCTAGGATGTGTTATTTTAGTGTTCCCTTTATTTTTTTGAGCAGGGTAGAATTTTGTGTTATTAATAAAATCCTGTCACATCCTGTCAGAAGTGAATTATAATAGTTTCGCCAATAAAAGCATGAATTGTTTTTTCTGCGTCTTGGAAGGAGAGAATATTTCTTAGCTTCAAAATGTTGCATGTGTGAAAAAATATGGTATGGTATACACACGTGGACAAAATTGTTGGTATCCCTTGGTTAATGAAAGCAAAGCCCACAATGGTCACATAAATATCTTGAATCTGACAAAAGTAATAAATAAAAATGCTATGAAAATGAGCAAATGAAATTAAGACGGAAACTTTGTATGTCATGAATGTATGTCAGCTTTAAAAAAGTTTATAGGGTTACTCTGGATGCGTGGGCCATAATTTAGTTTTTATGACATGCTACATGTGATGAAAATGACAATAAAGCCGCCTTGAAGCTCACACAGCATGGTGTCCTTATTAACGGTGAGATTTTAAGATTTCAAGCGATGACTAATAGTAATGATAAAGAGGATGAAGCTTTCAGGCCACTAGTTCCAGGTTTGACATGCAGGAGCATGTGAGGGTCACAACATTAGTACTGCCAGTTGCTGTTTACCATAATGCACACTCCACCGCCTCTTGACTACCCCGACTCCATGGTCATGTCCATGCCATTTACTGTGAAGAACTCTGCCAGCTGGATGCCGTTGTCTTTACCTCTGTGTTCAGCCATGTCTTGGTCAAGCCGATGAAGTTGCAGTCTTGAATGTCTCAATGGTACCTGAGCATTGCCCGGAAGTCATCTAGTTTGTTGTTACTAATACTGTTTTGCTTTTCTCTGTATAGCTTCTTACGAAGTTTGTTGTTCGGTTCTTTGTCTTTTAATGGAATTTATGGAATATAAACTCTTGAAGTCAGAAGTCGTCAAATATGATGTAATTCAGTTCAGTTCAATGATGTAATCCTCTTTAATGTTACATCACTTGTACTTTCCTAACCATTTGATATTATTATTTATAGAGTGTGACAATAGCTGGAAAGGAAAGGTGACGCCGTTGGTGATGCACTAATTAATGCAAATAACAGCTCCAAATGATAAACGTCTGCAGCCTTTATAAGCTGTAAAATCGCATGCTTCAGAGGGAGAGATCCATGGAATGATATGACTGAAACTTTTGGCAACAACACGCCAACAGCTGGATTTTTAAATGTACAGGGTGGGCTACAAGTATAGGATATACCCTAATAAAATGGAAATGGTTGCTGATATCACCCTACTGTTTGTGGCATATTAGTATATGGAAGGGGGGAAAATGTTTGAAGCCGGGTGATGCCCATGGCGGGCATCTGCAAAGCTGCCATTTAGGATTCAACTTTACGTTTTTTCAATGGGAAGGGAATCATGGGACACATCAAACAAAAGAATGGCACAAGTGTGCTCATTTTTAACATAGCTTTATTAATTATCAGGTTATTGACGTGAGTGACATGGAGCAACGACAGTACCCCACTAAAGGATGTGCTCAGAAGTTGCCCCACATCTTGGATCTTCAAGTAGTACACCATAGCCTTTAAATGGCTCCAGAGATAGAAGGTTATGGTGTACTCCAAGATCAACATATACAAAAGGTCTGTGCTAGCATTTCTTCTGTGGTATTGCTCTCTGTGTGTCAAGATTAGGAGAAAAGAAATGCGTTAACAATTCAACACAATGGGCAGCACTTTGAGCACATCCTTCAGTGGGTTTCGGTCATTGCGCCATGTCACAGTGTCAATAACTCGATAATGAATAAAGCTACATTAAAAATGCACACCATTGTTTTACTTGTGCAATTCTCTAAGTGTTTGTCAAATGACCCCCTTTACATTGAAAAAAAATTAATGTTAAATCCAAAATGGTGGCTAATATGCTAAAAACTGTAAGGTGACGTCAGCAATCACTTCTATTTTATCAGGGTGTATTTATACTTATGGCCCACCCTGTATATTTTAAAGACAGTCTGTAGTAAATTCCATTTCTGTTGGTTTGAAATTCTGCCTATTGTCCTTATTCCTTTATCCCTCGTTACATACAAATACTGAAATGTGAAATACATAATTATATCAATACAGCACAAACATGCTAATAGGTGCATCAAAACAAAATTTCATGGCACAAGTTGGAATACCAATGTTTCATTCAGAGTGATTTATAGTACCTAATCATGATAGGTCGTGATGGGAAATCTTTACGTATTGTTTAATCAGTTCAGGAAACAGAAAAGTAGAGCTGCTCATACATACAAAACATTTAATTCGTTAATAGATACATATACCATAATTCACTTTTTTTGTGTTTTAGACACCCAATACTCCTCCTGTATGTATGGTGTATTGTCTAAGGTTAATCACTGGGGTTCTGGGAGCGTTTGTCTGTACTGGACTTTATTCTGAGGACTATGCTTGTGACACCCCTCTCTTCCAGAAAGCAAAGGTAAGCTTTAAAAAAAAAAAAAAAAAAATATATATATATATATATATATATATATATAAATGGATTTACAGAAAACCTTCTTAAGATAAATCTTCTTAAACTTTTTTTATTGCAGACTATAGCACAGAACTTTGGTGATTATGTGTTTTCTGTTAAAAACAAGTTGTCTGAGGATGAAACTATTTCCACACTGAAATCTCTCATGCTGCTATGTTCTGATACTATCAGAAAAAAGACAAACGTAAGTTAAATGGTGTTTAAACATTAATTGTGCTCTTTTACTGCGCATGTGTATATACTTTGTGTGAAGGTGCAATGCAAGACCTGGGCATGAATTTTAATGCCAAATTTCCCACCTCCAAAGAATGGAGAGGTCTGTAATATTTATTGTAGGTACATTTCAGCTGTGAGAAACTGAATCTAAATGTAATCCAGAAAATCACATTGTATGATTTGTAATTTATTAAGATATTATTGCATGACCTAAGTAGTTGATAAAATAGAAACACAGAACCTATTATTTGGTACAGAAACCGCTGTTTGCAATTACAGAGGTCAGACAATTTCTGCAGTTCTTGACTAAGTTTGCACACACTGCTGGGGGGATTTCAGCCCTGTTTCTGGGCAACATTGAGTTTAAGCTTTCTTTAAGATTTTTTTGTTGTTTAAAACCAGGGTCCTCCACTACACCATATGAAGCAGATCACAGATCAATTATGTCACTAGATTACATAATGGCCAGTGAATAGTGTACTGTCTCTTAAAGACTCAAGTCTTTGTCTTCAACCATGGGTCAATTGGGTCAATAATTTATTAAACTTAATGATCAAATGTCAGGTGTGTATTATTTATTGATTTAGTTACACAATGAGTTTACAAAGAAAAGGTGTGCAAATTATTCTGATAAAACCACATCAAGTTGCCTGTATTATTAAGAATATTGTAATATACACTGCTCAAAAAATAAAGGAAACACTTAAATAAGACAATATAACTCCAAGTCAAGAAGTCACACGTCTGTAAAATCAACCTGTCCAGTTAGAAAGCAACACTCATTGTAAATCAATTTCACATGCTATTGTGCAAATGGAACAGACAACAGGTAGAAATGAGAAACACTAAGCCAGACAACACCTTTAAAGGAGTAGTTCTGCAGGTGGTGAGCACAGACCTTTTTCTTGTTCTCATCCTTCCTAGCTGATGTTTTCGTCACTTTTGCATTTTGTCAGTTTTCTCTTTATAGAGATAGCATAAGCAGATGTCTACAACCCACAGAAGTTGCTCAGAGAGTGCAGCTTATTCAGGATGGCACATCAATGCGAGCTGTGGCAAGAAGGTTTGCTATGTCTGTCAGCACAGTGTCCAGAACATGGAGCAGATACCAGGAGACAGGCCAGTACACTAGGAGACATGAAAGGTCCTAAGGAGGGAACATCAGCTGCCTCATCAGGAGCATGCCTGGGCATTGTAGGGAGGTCCTACAGGCATGTGGAGGCCACACACACTAGTGAGCCTCATTTCAACTTGTGTTGAGGAATTTTGTTGGATCAGTCCGTCATTTGATTTACCACTTTTTGAGTATGATTCCCAATCCAGACCTTCATGGGTTAATAATTTTGATTTGCATTTTGATTATTTTGTTCCTAACACATTCCACTATCTACTAAATAAAGATTTTCAACTGAAATATAATAATGTAATTTATTTATTGAGATCTAGGATGTGTTATTAGTGTTCCCTTTTTTTGAGCATTGTATAACATTTTATTAAGTCAGCATTGGTATTGGTAAAACGATTTATCATTTACTAATCTCTGCAGCTTTCATATCACAAAACATTTTGAAATAAATAAAATGTACATCTTTGATTGGGTATTTGCAGGACAGTGTTGCTACAATTTCTTGTAGTTTGGTCTTGAGGACTTTTTCTGCTGGACTAATAAGTGATCTGTTTGACATTTGTAAGCTTATGGTAAGCCATTGTTCTTCTACATCTACAATTTACTTACCCTGTATTCATATTCTTCATAAAAATAAGCATATTTAAACTAAAGCTCGAACATGGCTGGGTGTTTAATCAGTTGAGAAAGACAAACTAAAACTAATTCCGGTAAACGTAGAATTTAAGTATTTGTTAAAAAAAAAAAAGAAATAAATAAAAATCTTATTTTAGTCACTATAAAAAAAGGGGTAGTTCAGTTTAGGTAGTTTTTAGCTCTGACATTATTGACTATGACATTATTGACGACCATTGCATACCTTTGACTGTTTTACATTCGTATCAATGAGTGATATTTTCTTTGTCTCCTATTTTGGCCACTAGATGACAATATTTGATTGTTAGATTGAAACCTGTTATGTGCTTGTGTCATTTCTATCAACACCTTAATGAACCACCTATGATTGATTTTAACAATTATGCACACCTTCTCATGGTTTTATTGCATATGTCTTAATTTACTTGTTTGGAATTTTTTTTAACATGTTGAATTATTTTAAAGACTAATTAGAAAAGCCTTGACTTCACCTCACGCCAAATATAATGCATGAGTTTATATGTGTCTGCTATTTTGCTAATTTTTTTCACTTGTTTTATTGCACAGCTTGTTACCTCATTAAAAAGAGAAAGCACAGCTGTTGAAATCGAGCCAGTGGATGAACTGGATATTACCACAAGTATGGAAGACAATCCTCAAGAGAAAGTTGATTTGTTTGATGATGGTGTTTCTCCACACACCAGTACTGACAGAATGCACAATCCAAGTGATGTTGGAGATTCCTGTTTTGGATTTGGTATGGAGGTCACCATTGGTCTTTTTTAACCTTTTTTCGCCTTTTTTCCCTGATCTTACTTCTAGTGTATTGCTTTTCAACCTTTTTTGAGCCATGGTGCATTTTTTTTACAGTACATAAAAAAATTCTGCTGCACACCACCATCCAAAAAAGTTACTAAATGACACATTGTAGCTTAATGCATAATAAATACATAAAAACTCAATGCAATTTTTGAATTTACTCAGTGTGAAACCTGTGCTTGTTTAGAAGAACACTAGGCTGACTTTCTGGCAGGGTTTGAGAAGCACACACAAAGCTCTTCCTCAACTGCTTTCAGTCTTTCTCTGTTTTTAGTTTTTATAGCAGTCATGCTTGAAAATGCTCAGCTCACATAAATATGTTGTAGAAAATGGAAGCAATGTTAAAATAGCTCTATTTCCTGATTGTTTTTTTTTGAGGGTCCTTCATAGCCAATCCTAAATAGGATTTAACAAAAGGGGTGGGATTAACTCATAAAAATCTCGTCTAACCGTCTCATCTCATACATGTAAACCATAATTCAGAGGTAAAACAGACGAATTACAAAACGCTTACCATGAAAAGTTTTATCCATATTTCAAGCAAATAATCGACATATTTATAGTATTTTAGTTTTTTTATTTTTTTTTTATTTATTTATTTATTTTTTATTTATTTATTTTTTTAAAGGTAAAGGGTTTGTATCATACAAATGCATAAATCTGTCTA
Organism: Xyliphius kryptos; assembly: GCA_025769995.1. Classification (NCBI taxonomy): domain Eukaryota; kingdom Metazoa; phylum Chordata; class Actinopteri; order Siluriformes; family Aspredinidae; genus Xyliphius; species Xyliphius kryptos. The sequence goes on from JAOUQT010186855.1 coordinate 7,277, forward strand.
AAACAACACTGTTATAATATTTAAATTGTAGATTGTTACATTTTATAAACAATAAGGTTTTCAAGTTTGAAATTCTGTATGTGATGAATGATGATGACAAAGACGGGGAAAATATATGCTGAAAGATGCTGAACTACCAGTGTGCGATTGAATATTAAGGGGGTTAATTATTAGCCAGCCAACATTTTGGTACAGGCACAGAGACTCAACAACACCAAATCATTTGTAGTGACAAAATATTTTTTTGACCAATGATGTGAAACTGGACAATTTCCTATGGCACCAGTGTGCCGCTGCACAGTTGTTGACAATCACTGTTCTACAGGAAAACTTGGGTCTTTGTTGATTGGCTTAATTTTAAGTTCAGCATACCATTATATTTCAAGTTTGCAATCTGTTTAGAATTGTACATACACTTATCGGCCACTGAATTAGATACACCTTGCTGGTAAATGGTTGTACCAACTTTTGCCTTAATAACTGCTTAAATTCTTTGTGGCATACTTTAAACAAGGTGTATGCCAACTTTTCCAACAAGGAAAAATTACTCAAACACTTTGGTCCATATTGACATAATAAAATCATACAGTTGCTGCAGATGCTGTTGGCTGCACCTCTATGATGATGTGAATTTCCTGTTCTAAACTATGCTGACTTGCTGCTAAGGGGCTCAGTGAGCCAAAAAAAATTAAATGCCTACACCAGTTACACCATCATCACAAGCTATCTTCTACTGTCCCAATGCAGTGCAGCCATGTGATTGTCTGATTAGAGTTTTTTATTACAAGTGTATATTGGTGAAGTGTATATCTGGCTAACTGTGATCCAATATTTCAAAACAGTAGAGAATCTAAACCGATTTTTAACATGTTCTAAAAATACATAAAATCAACCAATTCCAATATCAATTTTTTTTTTCTTTAGGAAAATGATTTTAATGTCTGAGTGACTAATGTATGTGAACCTTTATGATTAGCAGATAATTTAAGGGTGACTGTAGTCTGACCAAGTTTAATTGTCTCATATGTTTGATTTGATCTTTTACTCTTAATCTACTTTTAAAATTTAGAGGTTTCTGTTTTTGTGTAAATTTAATCTAAAAAAATTTCACAATTCACAGACTTACAAGAATCGCCATAGATCCATTGTGCACCCTGGGTGACTGTGTTGGTATTATTATTTTAAAAAAATCATAATTATTGCACATTCTGTGGTTATTTAGGAGTCGAGAGCCCCTTATCGCTGGAGCACCTCACAAATCAAGACCTAGCCTTTCTGAGCACTGTGGAGTTTTTTTCGCTCTGTGTGTCCTATCAACCATACCGTGGGCTCAGCTTTAAACCGCTGGATTTTCGACGCAAGCTTCTAAAACTGCTGGAAATGATGGATCTTTCGAATTCTCTGCATCTTAAGATGGTGAATAATTTAATCAACCAGAAAAAATATTTAATGTTTTTACACTTTAACACAGGGGTGGCAAACTTTTTAACTCATGGGTCACAATGGGATTTAAAATTTGACAAAGGGGCTGGGCCAAGATCAGGTTAATAGCTTGCTGTGTGTTAACCAATATACATGACCTGGAAAAAATATTACAAAAAACGGTTTGAATCCTGAACAGGTAGCAAAATATGTACATCCATTTTTCAGTGCCAATTAATACAACTGAAAAGGTCTTTTTAAAAAATTTAAACACCTCAACAGTGGAGTGTACCATTCATTGGGGAAACGGGCATAGCAGGGAAAAGTAATGCAATTTCTAATTTTTATTATATTTGATTTGGTAGGCCGAATTAAAAAAACTAATTGGCTGCATCTGGTTCACAGGCCATTGTTTACCCACCCCTATATGAACATAAGGTCTTACCGCTTATCTAATAAGGAATTATTAGTAAAGTGTAGAGTGTCACAAATGCCTAAATGCCAGGATCATGGGCTATAAGACTTAAATTTAAAAGATGGCTTCTTTTGCCCATCAACATAGGAGCTTGTAATAATGACCGGAACATTATCACATGCTAAATTAAAAAGCAGAAAGTATTCATTAATTGTGCAGGCAATATAAGGGCATTAAAAGCCAGCAGGTAAGCTGTTTTAATACAGAGGTAGTACAAGGTACAAAAGGGTAGAAGACTATGTTGCAGTGAGTACTATCTCAAATATAATCATGCTCATTTGTTATTTGAATTATATTTAAAACCGTTTTCTCTACTTGTGTGCAGTATCTGCAATTGTTAAAAATTATACCTGCAGAGGACACAGCCCTGACTGTTGGAGAGTTGGATTTGCTACTGAAACCTCTTTCGTAAGAAATGTTTTTTATTCAAAAAAATAAGTGTAATAACTTAAAAATCCATTTTAAATTTTGCTAGCTGCTCTTACAAAACTATACTAATTCCCCCATGCTGTAAAAAAAAAAAAAAAAGGAAAAAACTGTAAAACACTTTTAAGTATGGTTGTACACAGTGGTTATGAATTATTGAAAAAAAAATTCAGGTTAAACCAGTCTGGATTTATTTCTATCAATGCTACATTTACTCTACCATATTATAGTTTATAAGGTTACAATAGTTTTTAAAATGCCATTTTTTTCCTTAAGTTTGGTTTCTGATATCAGTTTGGTTGTAATCAGTTATACAAGTTTAACACTGGAAAGACGGACCATGCAAATTTTCGCCGTGCGTATGTGCGCGCAGCGTTCCCCCGGACCCCTGCTGCTGTGCCACTTCGTGTCTATTATACTAATAAGCCGTAGTGCGTCTAGGGCAAAGACCTTCCCATCCCCCATTTGTGTAGTGTTGGTGTTAAAGGAGAAGCTCACAAAATGCTAGTGTAAGAAAATGACCTGTGGTTACAGCTTTTACAGCTTACACCACACTGCTGCACTAACGATGTATACTGGAGCCGTGTACGGGCGGGAGAATGCACGCTTAATACTCTGTGATTACGTTCACACGCCAACAGCAATAAATATATCTTTACTTATATAACTATATAACTATACTTTTTATCTTTTACGTTTTTATTATGAATACAGACTATATTGCACGTGCTCACGGCGCGTTGCTGCGCTAACGTTTTATACCTGATGTTTCTGTAGCGGTGTATGGGTAACAGAATGCGCTAAATAATCTGTGATTACGTTCACACACCAACAGTAATAAATGTATCTAACTATACTTTTTTATCTTTCACGTTATTATAAATACAGGCTTTATTGCACGTGCTCACGGCGCACTGCTGCGCTAATGTTTTAAAGCCAAGCAGCGTTCAAATGCGTCACGATTTCATTCATTCATAAATAAGAGACGCAGAGACATAAATATAATGTAATACAGAAATTGATTATGTACAAAGCCCCTTAGCTATTTTTTTCCTTGCGCAGACCCATTGTAAAATCGTACTGCCGCAAAATAAGCTTTTTCAGCGGGGTACGGCTGGCAAAATGTGCGCTAAATACTCTTTGATTACGTTCACACGCCAGCAGCAATTAATTTATCTAACTATACTTTTAATCTTTTACATTTTTATTATAAATACAGACTTTTTTGCACTTGCTAACGGCACACTGCTTTGCCAATGTTTTATACTGGAAGCCAAGCAGCGTTCAAATGCGTCCTGATTTCATTCATTCATAAAAAAGAGATGCAGAGACGTAAATATCAGATAGTCATTCATAAATCAGGCGTGCATCCTAGCTTTTTGCAGCAGTCTAATATAATTTCATGATCCTGCCTCCCAGTTACAAAAAAAGTCCATGGAATTGATGAAAAATAACATTTGCGAAACAAAATGTACCCGTCATAATTTTAAAGTTTGTTTTGTTAAAGATTTTTTATAGTTACTTTGAAAATTACTTAAATACATGTTTTTCAGATAAGTAGGTATGCATGTGTTTTTACTTAAAATGGTAAGTGTATTTAATTTGTTTGGCTTTCTGTACATTTGCATTAGTCATTTAGCAGACGCTTTTATCCAAAGCGACTTACAAATGAGAACAACACAAGTCAGTATTTTTAGTAAAAAAACAGCTAGTGTATTGAGGATTGTAGCTGGTAAGTTAAGTGGATTAGCAATCACCACAGGGGTCGGGTTAGGACGTGGATTTAATGTTCAGGTGAGTTGTGATGAAAGAAGCATGTCCAGATCCAGAAGTTGAACTTGACTTTAATAACTTGAACATGAATTCAATCGGAACAAGCATCAACATCCAAGTTAGATTTGAACGGCAAATTGTCCATATGTAGATGTGTGTAATGGATGTGTGTTTGTGTGTGTGTGTGTGTGTGTGTGTGTGTGTGGTTTTTCTAGAACAAAACAAAGAATACAACCCTAAATATCTACAAGTAAATAAATGAGACTAAAACTAAATATGAATATGGAATATCAATAAATGTAATCAATTACTGATAATCAACTTTACTAAGCGAACATAAGATACGGACATTTATCGCGTTACAAAACGACTATAACTCGAGAGTATGAAGCTATGTGTCTAATGATAAACTTTCTAAGCAATTGTTGAACTAGACTGAAGTAGTTGTAATATCTTACACTAAAATGATAAACAACAACCTTACTTACTTTCAATTAACGCACACTAACACTCAGTCCGATTAAACTTCAGTCCGTGCTGTTTATTTCTGGGTACCCCACTGCGTACAGCACCAAAAAAACTCAAACATGGTGGTTTTGACCACCTAGCGGCAGAACTAAGAACTACTTGTAAATCTAAACAAACAGATCAAACATATCAAGCTAGAGCAGGCCAACCACCCAAAGCAGTTTTTTGTACAGCCGCCCCCAAATTTGGTGTGCAAATTTGACCATTAGGTGACTGTTTGGTCCTGAGGTAAAGCTGGAAGTTTGATGAGCCGAACCACTGGGCGGGTGTAGGTCCGATCTTTTACTTGCACCACAGCTGTCCTTACACGTCCATCTACTCCAGGGATGACGCTCATTACCTTCCTACTTGCCAGAGGGCGCTTGGCAGTTGTTGATCAACAATGAGCACTACAGTTCCCACGGTGAGATCATCCTTTTCGGTCTGCCATTTTTGCAAGGCTTGTAAAGTGGGCAGGAAGTGGTGGATATAATGCTTCCAAAATTGATCCGCTAAAACTTGGGAGTAACGCCACCTTCTCCGACTAAGCAGCTCGGACTCAGGATAGACCACTTGTGGTAGTGAGGAATCTGGCCGCCCCATCAATAAGCTGTTAGGTGTCACTGGGTCTGGGTCGGCAAGGTCAGAAGAAACGTAACCTAGTGGTCTAGAGTTAAGTATGCCTTCTATCTCAACGAGGACTGTCATTAACACTTCCTCTGTAACCGTCTGAGCTCCCAGAGTGGTGCGAAGTGCGTTCTTAACAGATCTTACTTCTCGCTCCCATGAGCCACCAAAGTGTGGAGCATTAGGGGGATTAAACCGAAATTGAATTTGTTGTGAAGCAAGTTGGTTCTTAAGTGCAGGTTCCATGGCAATGAAGGCTTCATGCAATTCATTGTTTCCTCCTCTGAAGTTTGTACCTTGATCTGAAAGAATCTCATGAGGCTTTCCTCTGCGAGCAATGAATCTTCGGAGTGACATTAAGAATGAATCTGTGTCTATGTTTGGAAGCAAGTCGAGATGGATGGCTCGAACTGTAAGGCACTTGTACAGGATGCCCCACCTCTTTTCATTGCGTCGTCCCACCTTTACAATCATAGGGCCGAAACAGTCGACGCCTGTAGAATAGAAGGCGGGTCGGAAAAGCCGTAAACTGGATGGAGGTAAATCGGCCATTTTGGGGACTTGAGGGCTGCCTCTCCATTTCCTACAGTCTACACAGTTACGCTGGTACTTCTTGACTGCCTCTCTTCCCCTTATTATCCAGTATTTTCGGCGCAGCTCTGCAAAAACGCGTTCTGTGCCAGGGTGTTGGAGCCTTTTATCATAATGCTGAATAAGAAGCTTCGAGACTGGGTGTGCGGAAGAGAGTAGAATGGGATGCAACACATCTGGGCTTAGGACATCACATCTGCGGAGCCTACCTCCAACCCGAATTAAGTCTGATGCCTGGTCGTATTCGGGGGCTAGTGTGAGCACTTTACTTGTAGATGAGAGAGCCTTATTGGCTTTAAGTAGTGTCACTTCTTCAGGGAAACTTTCTCTCTGTGCCTGTCTAAGGAGGGCCAACTCAGCATTTTGATAATCATCAGCAGTCGGAGGTTTATCATTGGCTGCCCCATGCAGCGCTCTCGTAGTTGCTTCAAGTAGGTCTTGAAAGGTGTTAAACTGCTGAACATCGGGTAAAGCTGGATTTGCTGGACTAATTGCTAAACCACAAAACACTGTGTTCTTCAGTTCCTCTATTTCCTCCGTGATTTGGCTAGCTGGGGCCTTAGGCCACTGATCAGATGACTTCAGAAGAAAAGAAGGTCCTTGACTCCAACGACTCTCCCCAAGTAGCTGAGATAGTGTTTTCCCTCTTGTAATATCGTCTGCTGGATTAGATGCTGAATCAATATAGCGCCAGGCTCCTCTGTCTGATAATTCTTGTATCTCTGCCACTCTTGTACCGACAAACACTTTAAACCTACAGGAGTCAGATTGGAGCCAGTTCAGCACTGTGGTAGAATCTGTCCAATACACCACCTCTTTGATTGGGATGGTGAGTTCTTTGAGCAGTACTGAGGCTAACTGTGCACCTGTTAAAGCTCCACATAACTCGAGTCGGGGTATAGATTGTTGCTTCTTTGGTGCAACTCTGGATCTTGCAACAAGGAATGCTACTTGAATTCGGCCCTTACCATCATCAGTGCACAGATATGCCACAGATCCATAAGCACGTTCAGATGCATCACAGAACACATGTATGGTCTGACTAATACAGTCTGTGATGTAATCAGTGTAACATCTAGGCAGTGTGATCTGGTGCAACTGAGGGAGTTCATTTTCCCAAGATTTCCAAGCTTGTAGCACATCTTCCGGGAGATTAGGGTCATCCCAACCTCTCTTCTTGTCCCAGAGACGCTGTACAATGATCTTAGCTCTGGTGGTGTATGGAATGATGTATCCCAGTGGATCATATTGCTGAGCAAGAATCCGATAGATGTTGCGCATAGTTGGTTTAGAATTTCCACTGAGTTGTTGTTTATAGCTGAGTGTGTCTGATTTACACTGCCACAATAACCCAAGTGTACGTTCTTGAGGATCAGCAGTCTGTTGTGTGAACCAAAGTGTGCTACTCTCTGACTTTGAATCTTTGGGCAGGTTCTGAATAACTGCAGGGTAATTGCTGGCCCATTCTCTTAGTTCAAATCCACCCTCTAAGAGCAATGTGTGTAATCTTGTCACCAGCTGCTTGGCCTGTTCCTCAGATGGGATGCTCTGTAAACAATTATCAACGTAAAAGCAACGCTCTACTGACAGGCGGGCATCCTCGTCTGTTGTAGTGTATCTCTGGACATGATTCTGTAGTGCAAATGTGGCACAACATGGACTACAAGTTGTGCCGAATGGGAGTACTTGCCACTCGTATACAGTAGGTTCCTGTTTTACTTGGATATCTCGCCACAGGAAGCGAAGAAAAGGTTTGTCCTCATCCAGCAATCGGATCTGATGGAACATTCCCTTCACATCGCTGCAGATGGCAATCCGATGCTCGCGGAACCTGAGGAGGACTCCCAAAAGACTGGCTCCGAGAGTAGGTCCAGGAAGTAGGTGGTCATTAAGACTATGTCCATTAAAGACGAAGGAGCAATTAAAGACTATTCGATACTTCCCATTGTGCTGAACAAGATGATGTGGAATAAACCAAGAATAGTTGCTCTCTTTAGTTTCATCTAAGGATATAGCTTTGACATAACCAGTTTCGATGAGCCTGTGAATTTCCTTCGAGTAGATTGTGGCAATCTCTGGGTCTTTAATGAGACGTCTCTCCATCCCACATAGCTGTGGTAACACTGCTTCCTTAGTTGAATGTAGAGGAGGAAGGTTGTGTTTCCATAGCAACGGCGTTGCATACCGGTTCACACCATCAACCTTAACTCTGGTAGTCTTTTCCTCTAATATACGGACTGCCTCTGTATCTTGTCTTGATCTGGTGATCAGTCGCTCACTCCGGTATGGCAGCGTATCTAACTGCCACAGCTTCTCCACTTGATTAAGGAGTTCAGCTTCTTGGTTGTTGCAAGTAGTGAAAAGGCACTGCTCTGGCAACAGTTGTTGACATAATGTACTTGTGGGTCCTTGTAGAGTCCACCCTAGTTTAGTATGAACTGCCGCAGGACCACCTGGTGGACCAAGACGTACTGGTTCTATTGGAGTAACTAGGTGAGGATAGTCCGATCCAATCAGCAGCAATGGTCGAGCCCCTTCAATGGTTGGCAGTGGAATGTCTCGAAGATAAAGATACTTATCCTTTAAGGCCTTGACTGGGTAAGTATGACAGGCAAGATTCAACTCTTTTGCCGTGAAGGCTTTGTTAATGTGATACAACTTGCTGGGTTGTGAGGCAGGAGCAATGGAGAAAGAGACAGTGGCTCCATGAATTGTACAAACTTCTTGCCGTACTGTGCGGAGTGTTAGATCCTCGGGCATCCCTTGGAGACCCAGACGAACAGCAGCATCATGTAGAAGTATGGTACGTTCTGACCCATCATCCAATATTGCGTAGGTTTCAAGTACCTTGGTGCCGCTCTGGATGAGGATGCGACTCAGCTTGAGTAATACTTGGCGACTACTAGCTGGCCGCTTGAGGTATAGCATTTCTGACACCGAATTCACAAGGCAGGTGCTTGGTTCAGGTACCTGGGATTTACCATTTACTGTGGCAATTTGTCTAGTATTGACCTCATGCAGAATCTCTAGATGCCTTCGCTCGCACTGTTTGCACTTGGCTTTAAGATTGCACTTGGCTGCATGATGATCACGTCCACATCTCCAACATCGATCGTTTGATTTAATCCATTCAGACTTCTGATCAACTGACAATACCTTGAAGTTAATACACTGATTCAAGTAATGCTGTTCAGTATCACAAAAGGGGCAGTATTTCTTGGGTTTCTCTTGCTTGACTCTGTTTGGGGCAGGGTCCTTATCAGTTTTCACTGTAGCATGACTGGAGTCACTACCCAGTAGAATAGCAGTAGATCTTTGTGACTTATAGTTGGGGTAATGGCTCTTCAGTGGGGCTGATCTCACTTTGTTATATGTACTGTTTTGCTGGTCACCACTAACCTGAACTCGTACTTCGTACTCAAGCCAGTCAGACAGATCTAACAGGGTTGGAACTGGAGTATTAATGGGGTTTACAAATCTGTAAAAGTTAGCTCTATGGTCATGTGGCAACTTGGCTAAAAGGCGAGAAACATGTGAACCACATCTCAGTTCTGTCCATCCTTGGTTTCCAAGTTGTTGCAGCATTCCCGTCAATGCACGAACCTGAAGAGCAAATAACTTAAAGGCTTTAATGTCCCCAGTTCGGATATTAGGTCCATCCATCAGGTTAGAGATCCTTTTAAGCGCCAGCTGTTGCGGTTGACCATACATCTCTGTAAGTGCTCTCATAGTGTCCGTAAATGGAGTTGGACTATTAGAGTAGGAGTCAGCTATGAGTTGTGCCTCCTCGCACCTGAGATGGTCTGTGAGTATTTGAAATTTGAAGTGCTCCGACGCATCATACGGGAGTAAGTTGTCCAGGGCTAGCTTCAATCTGGCGAACTCACGTGGGTCTTCAGATGTAAAGTCAGGAATAGTTGGTTTGGGACCATGGTATGAATCTGGTACCTGGACTTTGCTACAGGGTGAATCACAGTGTGATGAATAATATTGCTGGTTGGGTGAGCATCTTCCTCCCCTATGTCTTTCATCATACTCATAACGATACATGGAAGAAGTATCAGGGTTACCTCTATAATATGGATGACGTGACATAGGTGGATGAATACTGGAAGAGCGGATATACTTGTCACAGTGATAGGACTTGTCATAGCAATCGTATTCGTCACCGTATTCGGGACAATACTTGGCATCAGGACTGGATGCTGCCTTTGGACATGGCCGCTGATTATCACTTGACTTGTTACAAACCTTTCTACTTGTCGGGTGGTCCTTGCGAGGGAAAAGCTCCTTCTCTTGACATTCTTCAGTTTCAAAATCCAGTTGTTTAGCTTGAGAGCAGGGAGATGAATCTCGAGAGGTCACAGGCGTAATCTCATCCTTATTGACTAAGCCTGCTTCTTGCAATCGGCACTGCAGATCCTCAATAGAGTCTTGCCATTTTTGTTGAGGCTGAGAGATATCCCCTTGCACCGGTAGGGCACTTACTGGCTGGCGTGGGCCTTTATGACCACTTGATGGCGTCAGCTTATTGGTAGGTGCTGGTGTAGTGATTGGATATTCCCTTTGGCCCTTAAACAATGGTTCGTTTTGCGAGACCTGCTTAGTGGATTGCTGAAACATGTCACTAAGACGCTGGACATCTTTGCGTAGTTGGTCATTCTCCTCTTTCATGCGGCGTAGGTACCTAAGTACTTCTGATGAAGACGCATGCTCGTCTTCCAAAGCAGACTGTCTTGGATTATAGTTGACTTCATAGTCTTGGAGATAGGCTGGCCGGTGCCTAGATCTCTGTGGACGATCTAAATATCTGACATCTCTCTCATGGGGCCTGAACATATTGACTGTAATGGTTGCTTGTATCCGGCTCGAAGGACCAAAATTGTATTGAGGATTGTAGCTGGTAAATTAAGTGGATTAGCAATCACCACAGGGGTCGGGTTAGGACGTGAATTTAAT
>JAOUQT010187061.1:0-16809 GCA_025769995.1 Xyliphius kryptos
ACATTAATCCCCCACCCATCCTGCCCCACCCCTACAGCCCACCCCTTAGAATAGCAGGCAGGTGGCCATGTGCTGAAGCACATCTGCTGTCACTGGGACTGGATGCATATTCACATATTCACACGTGCTGTGTGAACAGACGGGACATGTCTGATGCATGATTATCTTTATTGCCCAGAGAGTGCCCATTTAAATGGTCAAGCTAGTGTTGGGATGCACATACGCAAATAACAACATTCTCTAATCTCTATGTTTTAAATTTTAAAACATGCACACTACTTTGTTTTCAGGCCATTTAATCTTGCAATCTGGGAGGAGTTTTAACGCTCTGCCTGAGTCCACGTGGGTTTCCTCCCACAGTCCAATAACATGGATTCTAGGTAAATTGACTGTGTGTGGCTGGGTGAGTGTGTGCCCTGCAATGGATTGGCAACCTGTCCTAGGTGTATTGGCCCAGCACCCGAGACATTCTCTCCTGGATGGTCATGGGGAACCCCACCGCGACCCTAGTAGAGGAATAAATGGAAGGTAATGTATGGATGAATGTTCCTGGAATATAACATGGTTCTTTTAATATTTTTATACTATTATTATATAACAGTGGCCAAATCATTCATTCATTGTGCTTAATCCACTACTAGGGTCGCAGTGAGGTTCCCCATGCCCATCCAGGCGAGAACGTTTTGAGCACTGGGCATATGCACCCAGGACAGGGCACTAAACACAGCCAAACACACAAACTATATGGGGCAAATTAGAGCATTTAAGTTACCTTGAATCCATGTTACCTTGAATCGCTGTGGTGACCCCTGAAAAATAAAGGGTTAAACTCTGAAAGAAAAAGTAGCTTACAAATAGAGAAAAAATGAATTAGTGCCACTTATAGAGTGTACTTTTTTGGTCTTTGATACCTATGGAAAGATGCTTGCACAGCTGGCTTTACCCAAGTATTGTGTGTGACCATATCTATTCTTTCATGCCAGATGTGTACTTTACGGCAGAAGGACACTCTCAGCAGGACAATGCGCCTTCCCACAAGGGTTGTATAGTCATGGATTAGTTACAAGAAGATGTGAATGAATTCCCCCTGTTTCCCTGGTCTTACTGGGACACGGTAAAACAGGCTGCTCAGAGGATGTAAGTTCCTCAGTCTAATTTGCAACCACAGTGTGAAGCTTTCTAGTTTGTGTTCCTAGAGGATGACCTTAAGGTCTCCTGAAATGCATGCTATGACAATTAACATATATATGTATAAGAAGTTTCAATATGAATTTAGAAAACTTTGGCTTGAAGAGACTGGTCTAGTGCCATTAAATGATTTTTTTTTCTGAAAATATACATAATGGTTCATGTTGTTAAAGGTAATAGATCACACACGCACACACACACACACACAGCGTTTTGTACCTTAGCTGACTAGGCAGCACTGAAGCACAGCAGACAGAGTTGGAACTGCTCATCTTCAGTGACCTGGTTTCAGTCCTTTTTTCTACTACACTTATACAGGCAACAATAACTGGTTCATGCTGTCACAAATTCCTACTTGCATTTGCATAACATTCTCTTTTAAAAAACAGGCTTGCCATTTATTTGAAATGCTATAAAGTGCTTCATTATGAAACAAAATACAGCATTCTACCCTTAATGGATGAATATACTAAACAGTAAGTCATTTTGTTTGGGTGTGGGCACTTATTATCAGCAGCGGGGTGATGTCATTGGTACATTTAGAGGATTATGAGATTATGAAGTCAGCATGCTCATTATTTAGAGCAGGCTTATAGTATGAATTTTGACATGAAGCTTACACTATGTGACTGCTGAGTAATTCCTAGAGGGGTTCTCATTCTCTCTTCACTCACTCACAATGGCAGTCACACAGAAATGGCTCATTCACAGGAAAACAAACATACTCACTACAGACAATACACATGGATGGACGCAAAAGTCAAGCAATCCGTCTTTGACCATGTCTGTTCTGAATTCTACACTCAAAAGTTTCTTGCCACAGTACAAAAACTGATTCCAGGTAAATTGGCTGCTGTAAATTTCCCCTATAAAGTGTGTGTGTGTGTGCCCCCACCATTAGAGATTGGTGATCTGTCCTGCTCTGTGCCCACAACATTCTTCCCTGGATGGGCATGGGGAACCTCCCCCAACACATAGGATTAATTGGAAGGTAATGAATGGATGGATATACTGTACAATCCATCACTCTCATCGTCATACACGTAGAAAAGTTTCTCATGCTATAAACATAAAACAGCTACTACGTCATTTAAAATGTCTAAAATCCCAGAATAATGAAAGTTGTTGTAAAAAAAGGGGGGGATGCACAATTGTATAAAAAATTGGACTATATTTTAAGTTACAGTTCTTTTGGAATAAGTCTCTGCAAGCAGCACATAACTGAATTTCAGCATGTATTTTTATGGAGAAATATTGTGAAATTTTGCAGTAGATTCTAAACTTGGTTGTTGACTTTTTCCTTCTAACGTGTAGTATTAGGTTTTGTGGTTTAAACGTGCAGCTTCAGTAAGGCTCACAATTTGGGCCCCCCAATAGACATCTGTTAACAGATTCTCTTTCAGTTCTGATAAAAAATGGTTGCAATTCGCAAAATGCCATAAAAGCTTTCATTTGATGTCATGTAATTTAACATTTATTTCCATAAAATGTTTGTGCACCCCAGTCCAATTTTGTGTTTTTAAAGTAAAAAAAAAAAAAGTTAACAAATCCTCTGCAAATCCATCCATCCTAAATTTAACAGATCACCGCGAAAAGAAAGAGTAAATACATCCACCCATCTTCCGCTTTATCCTATACTAGGGTTGTGGGGGGTTCCCTCATATTGTCAGAAAAAAAAAGGTTTCGGGGGCTGAGCAAATACACCCAGCGCCAATCTATCGCTGGACGCACACACACACACATACTATAGAGGGGCATTTTTTTAAAGAGCAGCCATTTTACCTTAAATCCATGTTTTTTGGACTGTGAGGAAAACCTGGAAACTCCCATCAGATCGGGATTCAAACCTGGATCCCATTAAACCAAACATGCCTCCCTAAAAAGTTAAAATAAATATAAAAAAAAGGTTAGCAAAACATAAAAAAAAAAAATTAAAAAAATCAAACAATGTATTAAAATACAAAATAAGTCATAATGGAGCATTTTTTTCAGGGCCAGTTTACTATTAAGTTCAGTATATTAAAGTGTCCTGTTACTTTAGAGATCAGTCTCTTGGCTTCTTTTTTGATTAATGCAAGTCCTAATATTCTCACATAATTGAGTTGTGAGTCTGTAGACTCTCATGTTCATTGTCACTGAATAAAGACAAAGACCAGCAGATGGAGGATACACATTATGCTTATTGATTTTTGGGTGCTTAATTCCTCCCTCTAATCAATACACACTATTGGATCATTGATCTTTTTTTTTCATAAGTACTTTTTTTCTATTCTTTATTTTAAAATAAAGTTAGTATTATACATTGATTATTAATACTTACAACTTTGATTACCATAATTAAAAAACAGCCCTACTGATTAAATGTCAACCGTCATCAGCACACATGAAGGTAATGCACAAGTACTTGCAGGTGCTCAAGAAAAAAACAATTCATTTCTATTATGTTAAAAAAAAATATTTCCTGTTTCTCACAAATGTAATAATAAAAATGTATTTTATGTAAGGTATAAGTTTTAAGGAAGAAAGTTCCAAAAGCATTCTGTGTGTGTGGTGTGTGTGTGTTGGAGTTAAGAAACTGTGTATTGCACTTTGTGTGTTGGAATGGGAGGGGGTAGCTGTTTATAGGCCAACTCTGTTGTCTCTTACTCAGTCAGTGACCCAAATCAGAGAACTTGGGAAAAAAGAATAGGATTAAAAAGAAAGCAAAAAATAATAAATAAGAAGGACAGAAAAGAAGAGAATAAAGCGAACATGTGCTACTATGAGATGACATTTACTGAAAAGAGGAGGGATTGAATTCATGATGCAGATATAAATATCCAGGCTTGTTATTTCTCTGCTCCCCTGTTGCTGCTTCAACTCAAATTAAACCTCTCATTATACAATACATGCAGCCCCTCACACACAGCTACACAAACAAAACTTGCCACAAAATCAGCTTGTCACATGCACACAGCGCTTACGTTTTATCTCACTGTCAGATTTTCATAGAAATTTCTTTCTAGATTTAAATCCGCATTCCAGCTCACAGCATGAAGCAGCACCAACATACAGTACAGTGCACCATAATTCTACATTACAGCAGTTGGACTACACGCTTGTGCAATAGCTTCCATCAGGATCACTCATACACAGTTACTCCTTCCATCAGTTACACACATTGTGGAGCCTATAGTTAAATTGGAGATGTTAACTTGCCCTAGCCATTGGAAGTGTAGTATCAGTACACTTAGGACCGGTCCATAGCCAGTATAATAGGAGGGTTGCGTCAAGAAGGACATCTGGTGAAAAACAGGGCCAAATCTTATTAAATTAAATATCCTCTAATCTACGCCAAAAAAAAATAAATCTTGGTATATTTAGAGAAAAAAAATAAAGGAAGGGGGCACTGTGAATAATTTTTTTTGTCCAAGTTGTCTACATTTAGTCATTTAGCAGACAGTTTTATCCAAAGCGACTTACAAATGAGAGAACAACACAAGTCAGTAGTTAAGAAGAAACCAGTTACAAGTAGCATCATCAAGCCTGATCATTATCTGATCTGGCTTCTATTTTTTATAGTAAGTGCTTGTAAAAGAGGTGTGTTTTGATGTGTTTATTAAAAATTCTGAGTGACATCCTTACGGACATTGTTGGGAAGATTGTTCCACCATTTAACAGGGGTGAACGATATGGAATGAGACCACAGTGAGTTTGAATCACCACAGTGAGTTTGAATCACCAGGCAACATTCATCATATAGTGAACGACTTGGAGTGTATTTTGGAAAGATAGACTGAAGGTTAGAGGGGGCAGATCTAGAGATTGTCCTGTAGGCCAGAGTCAGTGCCTTATACTGAATACGAGCAGCTACAGGGAGCCAATGGAGAGCAATGAGTGGTGGAGTGACACGAGTTTGCTTGGGCTGGTTGAACACATGTTGGGCTGAGTTTTGAACCAGCTGGAGAGGCCTGATTGTGGAAGTTGGGAGACTGGCAAGCAAAGCATTACAATAGGCATAGGATAGTATGAGGGCTTGGACCAGCTGCTGAGTAGCCTGTTCTGTTAGGAAACGTCTGATCTTCCTGATGTTGAACAGAACGGATCTGCAGGAACGGGCAGATCTGATCAGAGAGCTTAAGACGATTGTCAATCGTGAAACCATGGTTACAGACAGAGTTGGTTAGAGAGATTGTGGAGCCATCAATTTGGAACGTCAAGTCATAATGAATTGAGGTTTTAGCTTGAATTATGAGAAGCTCTATTTTGCCAAATTTAATTTGAAATGAAAGACCTTTATCCCTTATTAAAGTAAAGGATGTAACCAAATTGGGACTTACTTTTTACAGGTTGCCAGTCTATCACAGGGGAAAACATTTAAGCAAAAATTGTATTTGCACATTCACACCTAGGGGCATTTTAGTAGCTCTAATTCACCCGACAAGAGGGATTTAAAAAGCAGCAGTGATTCTAACATTCAGGCAACAGGAATTGACCAATGTATTGCAACTTAAAACCTTAAAATAAATACTTAAATTTACAAAACAAAATCTTTAACAATCTATATTGCCCCTTTACAGAGTGTGTGGGGGAGAAGGGGTTACATGTGAATGAGAGTCTGCCCAGTAATGGACACGAAAATGCAACATATGGGTGCTTAAATACATGCCAGTGTTTATGCATATGCACACCCACACACGGCACACCAATAAGTGTATTTCGGAAAATCCTGAACCTTTTATCTAGACTTGCTGGATTAAGTAGAATATCACTATTGAAAAGAAAAAAATGAGTCCACTTGTACATATAGTAGGCCTGATAAAATTCCAATACCCATGAATAAATATCAGTTATGTCTAATTTAATAATCTGATCAGTAGACATTTAATGATTTCTTATTACTTTGATTGAACTGAAACATTTTTATTTTTGATTAAAGCAAGTAAAAGCATCCTTGCAAGTTCTCCTACTTGGAAATCACGGAGGGGTCTGAAATTTTCATCCTAGGTGCAAACCTGTGAAAATAAATGTTACTATTCGGTACAATAGCCTTTGTTTGCAATTACAGAGGTCATACTGTAGGTTTCCTGTAGTTTTTCACCAGGTTTGCACACACTGCAGAAGGGATCTTGGCCCATTTCTCCACACAGATCTTCTGCAGATCAGCCATGTTTCTGTGCTGTCGCTGAGAAATGGAGTTTGAGCTTCCTCCAAAGATTTTCTATAGGGTTTAGGTCTGGAGACTGGCTAGGCCACTCTAGAACCTTGATCTGCTTCTTACGGAGCCACTCCTTGGTTATCCTGGCTGTGTGCTTTGGGTCATTGTCATATTGGAAGACCCAGCCACGACCCATCTTCAATGGTCTAACTGAGGGAAGGAGGTTTTTCCCAAAATCTCGCAATACAGGGCCCTGGTCATCCTCTCTTTAATACAGTGCAGTCATCCTGTCCCATGCGCAGATCCTTCCACTCCCATTCTTCACAGTATGGGTGGGGTTTTTAGGATGGTACTCATCATTCTGCGTCCTCCAAACACAGCAAGTGGAATCAAGGCCAAAAAGATCCATTTTGGTCTCATCTGACCACAGAACTTTCTCCCATGACTCCTCTGGATACTTCAAATGGTCATGGTAAAAAACATAAGATGGGCCTGGACGTGTGCTGAGTTAAGCAGGGGAACCTTCCATGTCATGCATGACTTTAAACTTTGACGTCTTCGTGTATTACCACAGTAACCTTGGAAACACAGGTTCCAGCTTTCTTCAGGTCATTTACCACCTCCTTCCGTGTAGTTCTGGGCAGATTGCTCACCTTTCTTGGGATCATTTATTCATGTGTATCCAAGGGAGATTGACAGACATGTTTAGCTTCTTCCATTTTTTTAAATAATTGCTCGGCAACTGCCCCGTAGCCCTTCCAGCCTTGTGGAGGTCAACAATTGTGTGTATGGTGTCTTTGGACAGCTCTTTTGTCTTAGCCATATTAGTAGTTGGAGTTCTACCGATTGTGTGAGGTGGACAGGTGTCTTTATACAGCTAATGACCTCAGACGTGCTCCTAATTTAGAATAAGTGGAGTGGAGGTGGAGTTTTGGACTAACAGGTCTTTGTGCTGATTGGCAGGGTGTTCAAATACTTTTTTTGCAGCAGTACAACACAAATAAATTATTTTTAAAAAATCATACAATGTGATTTCCAATTTTTTTTTAGATTATGTCTCTCATCATGCTTCAAAGATGAAAATTTCAGACCCCTCCATGATTTCTAAGTGGGAGAACTTGGAAAGTCGCAGGGAGTTCAAGTATTTATTTTCCTCACTGTATGTGTGGGCAGCACGAGTGAGGTGTGAAATGCCCCTAAAACTCTGCAGAATATTACTTGGTTTGGTGTTATAACTGGTGAAAAGCAGAAGAGTGAGAGAAGAAGAGCACAGAGTAACGGCAAAAACTAAGCTAGTACAAGATAAAGCAAGAAGAAGTGACAGCTGTTGCACAAAGGCAATGATCTGATGTGTCCATCACGGTACAGCGGCACCAACCCCCACAATTCCACACCATTACACAGAGCCAGTTTCTTTCCTTTTCTTCTCAATCACACTTTCTCATGAGGCATCCAATCAAACGGCCATAGCTGTCTCAGTGAACAAAAAAGCACAACTGCTGTTCAACAGAGGATATCCATTGACAGGACATTAGAATTGAAAACACAGTCTAAATTAAAAATACACAACTTATTTTTTTGCTTTACACTGATTGGAGTTTGACACAGTTTAGCTGCTAATGGCAATTATCATTAAAATGCTTATTTAACATAATTAACTTGAAAAAGAGTTAAATATTGAAGCGAATATCTTATTATCTTCCCCCTAGTTCTATTCCAGGGACGAGGGTAGTAGTAAGGAGTTTCTAATGCCCATCCAGGGAAGAATATTTCGGGTGCTGGGCATACACTCACTCACACAGACACACACTATAGAGGAGCAATTTAAATAGAGGCAATTTGGAGCAGCCAATTCACCTTGAAGTCATGTTTTTGGTCTGTGGGATAAAACTGGAGAACACAGGAATTCCATATGGATACAGGGAGTACAATTAAATTCCACCCAGAGCAGGATTTGAACCTGAATACCTAGCACTGAAAGGCAGACCTGCTAATTGCTAAGCCACGGTGCTGCCCATAAGCCCATAAGGGTTGGGGGGATGGGGGGACGGGGACGTTTTGGGCACCAATCTATCACTGGTCCCGCTCTCAGTCACATAACACACCCACACTATAGAGGAGCAATTTAAAGCAGCAAATTCACCTTAACCCAGCACTAAGAGGCAAACATGCTAATCACTAAGCCACCGTACTGCTCATTAGCAAATACCCATCTATCCATTTACCTTCCTCTTAATCCTATACTAGGGTCATGGGGGTTCCTAATTGTCCTAAAAGTTCTTTATATTACAATTCCTTTTTATGTACAAGTCCTGAGCTGCTTAACAGTCCTGGTTACTGTGGTCTGATTAACCTCTAATTAATACTCATATTTTTGTAACTCATACAGAATAACACCTGGCACTAACAAAGAACATGGAGTTTCTGGGGGAAAAAAAATGACACTCTTTTCACACAATACCGATATAATTATTTGCATTAATGATAGTTTTATATATAGCACCAGTTAAAAGTTTGGACATGCCCCCTTCTTGCTCCATTTTATTTACCATATAGATAAACTTTGTAGTTTAATAATTACAGACTGTAGTTCATCTGTTTTCTTGTTTTTGTTAGTCCCATGTTGGGTGCTGCTGTAGTTTCATTCAAACACCTCAGTGACACATCTGGGATAGAAATAATGCACCAACCAAATAATAGCTGTTCTGTGTTGGGACTATTGGGGTCCTGACCATTTGAACAGACTAAATGGGATGCACACAGTATGTACTGTAGTCCACAAACAGATGGACTACAGAATGTGATTGTAGAACTACAAAGTTCATCTTTACAGTAAAGGGAACTGATACAATCTACAATATGTGGAGCAAAAAGAGGGTGTGTCCAAATTTGGACTGGTACTGTATATACAGATGCAAATGCACCCCATGTCATGTCAGATACAATATGTTTTAAAGAAACAAAACTATTTATAACTATTATAAAACTATAAAACTTTTTGTTCTCAAATTTAGATCTAAGATTGTTATATATAAAACTGACTGAAAAAGCTACTTACTGTATTTCTCACAAGATTTATGGACTGTTTTAAAATGTTTTTTCCTGTATGAAGTAATCTGTGTGAGCACGTGTGTGTGTGTGTGTGTGTGTGTTTGAGTCTACATATTTTAGACAGCTTTGGCCAAATGACATGTTAACCAATATTTGTCAAAGTAAAGTTTCTTCATAAAATAAGCAGGACTTCTACAAAAGCCTATTTAGCGCATTGCAAGCTGTGCCTTTTTATTTTTTAAAGATCTCATCTTATTCTCTTCCACTTAATCCTGTATTAGGGAATAGGGTCCCATGCCCATCCAGTGAAGAACATTTTAGGGGCTGGGCAGATACACCCAGGACAGGGCACTCTATATAGGGGCAATTTAGCAGCAAATTAACCTTGAATCCATGTTTTTGGACTGTGGGAGGAAACCAGAGAACCCGGAGAAAACCCATGTGAGAGAGAACATTGAAATTTATAATGGAATTCAACAGCCTGGAATAGCAATATATCCTAAACGGAGGGTGCAAAATGCACAATGTGTTCACATCCTGCTCAGTGATGCGTTTATTATAAGGCTAAAAAGTTGCCAACGTGTCATTGGAATGATATGGATTTGTTATAACAAGTACCATCATGGTGGGAACAGTTCTTAATCAGTCTGTGAGGTCAGAACCTCACAGACCACAGGTTAAATCCCTGTCCCATCAAGTACTACTGCTGAAGTGCACTTGAGCAAAGCACATAACCCTGATTGTGTCCTTACACAGGGCTGCCCATCACTCCGCACACTCAGTGTTTACTCAGTCTGTGTATATTTGAGTGTTACACGATTGGTTTAAATGTGTAGGACACATTTCTCGGTGTGTTAAAACTATAGGCAAAAAGATCACTTTATTACTTTATATTGTAAAACAGGTAGTTCTGGTCCTTAAATCTGATGGCTGAGTCGATGTCCAACTGTGACATCACTGACAATAACACACACCTCTGAGTGTCTCACATTTGTATCAATGCGGTATATCCAATACATTATATTCCCGATGTTTTTCTATAAACTGTGTTCTGTAACTTGGCCACTAGATGATTGTTAGAGAAACTCAGCTATCAGCGTTCACGTTATTATTATAGTGTGTAGTTTGTATAGTTTGTAACCATTTCAAAAACGCAAGAGGCCACTCAAGGTTGTGCATTATTGTGACTAAATCACAGGAAAGAGGTGTAACTATTCCGTTTGGCGTCATGCCTAAGAACACCTCTTTCACATGATTTATTCACAATAATGGACACCCTCTTATCTTGTTTCTTGATTAGTTATTAAAAATGAATAAATGTCATTTGCCCAAAACTTCAACAACGTTCACAGAAGACTGTAGATGTGCTTGTGTTTTTTGTGTGTGCACGATAATTGTGATTGTGTAGGTGTTCACGTAGTTTTGCTTTTAGTTCCCCCCAGTACACACATGCACATGTCCCTGCTGCAGTGTGAAGGTTCAGGTAAACTTGCCTCATCCATGTGTTTCAGGTCGTATTGATCACCTTATACAGATAAAGGATGCTCCCAGTGCAAGGGGGAGAGAAGAGCTGCTTGGTGAATGTAAGCTAGCTCCTGCAGGTCGCTAACGTCAGCACTGGAATTGCTCTGTCATTCTACATGAGCTCTGTGTTTGAGTGTCTGTGTGTGAGGCTGTCTGTCTGTCTGTCTATATTTGTGTATCTTATTTTTGGACTATTATGCAGAAATGCACTTAGTGCCAAGTATTTAACCCCCACTCCTAATTAATTACCTCCACATAACTGACCCGAATTGTGCTGGAATTCATTTAAATGTCAGCAATCCAGACCCTGTTATCTAACACTAGTATCTCATTTCATCATCTTAAATGTGGAGGACAAATTCCTCTATGTGTAAACACTGTTGGCAAAATAATCAACTTTATCACTTTAATTATCAAGATTGTTGTTTACCGTTAAGAATTATATTATACTGGCCGTTACTCGTTCTACGCCCGGGTGGCAAGCATTTTTACAGGCACGTTTTATTGAAGTCACTCACTGATTTGTTAATTTGGAAAGATAACTTTTTGTAGTTCCATCTACGGATCGGACACACTAAATCAAATGACCTCTTTGCTGTTGACTCGTAGCATGCCTTACAACATTAGCTTTATGTTAGCCACCCCGAGTCATCCCCTCCACTCTACCCATGCGCCAAGCACCCCATGTTATTCCCTCCATTATACCTGTGCGGAAATCATTATATGTCCACTATATATACACCTTGCATCATCACCTCCATTTTACCTTTGCGCCAATTACTATACGCCAAGTGCCACACATCATCTCCTCCACTCTACCCATCCATGCGCAAATTGATCTACACCAAGTGCCTCACATCTTATTTTTTTCCCCTGTGTCATTTCACATAAATCATGGACTGATTAGTTTAGATTTCTTTTTATGTGTGGGTTTTTTTTGGGTTGTTACGACACCTTTTGACAATTTCTTGCTGTATTCCCATTAGAAATATATTTCCTGAAAAATATTTCTTAGAAATCAATACTTATTTCCTCCTCCGTATATAAATTGCAGCTGCTCAGTAATAATCAAGGCAGTAATGATTTGAATTAAATTTAGTTATTAACTAGTTATTAATTTTTAAAATTATTTTATATATTTAATATAGATTTATATATTCAACTGTATTTTACTATTAATCACTCTACGTTAGTTAAACATGCTTTTTGTTAATTATAGTTCGTTTACATGCTAATAGGTGGCAGTAGCTTTTTTTTTTTCATGCGTCTGTCTGACTGTGTTGTCTTCCTCCTCACTCTCACTGTTTACTCCATTGAAAATAAATCACAAAAGCAATTCCGAATGACTGAAGCCCTGCAGGATGCCTAAAAACTGGTGCATCATTTTAGGATAATGCACCTTATTTGGGACAGGTCCTGATGTGCCAGTCTGGGCTGCTTTGTATGAGTGTGTGTGTGTTTGTGTACAGTGCAGACTTGTGATGTCACATGTGCTTGTGCTCTGTGAGCAGATGCTATAGACAGCCACAGGACTCTCAGCGATAAGCACGGCTTGGCTGGGAAGAGGGACATGGCCCTGGAGGACGATGATAAATCCGGTAATTATTTGTGCCCAGTAAATGACCATGGACAGGTTTTGATTTAGGTGGCGGGATTGTGGGACGGAATTGTTTTTTTAGGTTGCCATTTGATGTGACGTACAATTATGGATTGATGGGTGTGTTTAAAATAGCATCTATTAATGATAATTATAAGTAATCTTAATTTAATTAGTACATATTAAGACATTTTGGCAATGACCTCATTTTCTTATGCAGGAATGCTACCAGCAGAGCTACTTCTAATTTGCCTTGAGAAATTCTAAAAACTGAACCCAATGTTTTTTTCTCAAGTAAACTAATGGGGGTTGATGCGGGGAAACAGGATTTCTGCTAAAAAAGTTATGACGTGTTTTTATAATTTTTGTATTTTTGTAGGCTCTCTAAGGATAACAGATGAGGACATCATCCACACCCTTATAGAATTTCTCTCCTATCTGAAAGTGAAAGGTGAGTGGTATCCTGTTCAGAGGACACAGCATTTACACTGTAAACCTTTAAACAGCATCACAAAGCTAGAAGGTGAAAAATATACATATTTTTTAGATTTTTATTTGTTTACTAGCCCATTCTCTGCTTGAAGTTGTAATGACGTTTCCAGCAAATTGTGTAAAGGTTAATTTATGCCTAACTGGTCGATTCTTGGTGAAACACATTATAATAAAAAAACAAGGTTTATTCATAAATGTGTTTATTGAAAACAAAATTTTAATCTAGTCCATTTTTCAAAGTAAACTTTGATCGCTGAGCAACAAGTTTCTGGCGTCTCTAATGAACAAATAAAAAATTGGATAAATAATGTATGGTATATCACGCATTGATACGAATGTAAAGCGCTCAGAGGTGTGTGGTGTTGTTAATAATGTCACGGCTAGACAAACAGCTCAGCCAATCAGATTTAAGGACCGGAACTACCTTTTTAAGAAACCACACACAATGTAAACAGCGTTATTCTGTATAATAGGAAAATGTAGCCACAATAGATTTGAAAACATCAGTTATCATCACTTCATCTTAACTACATGATCTGTCTCTGTGCAGAAATGGGAGCTCTTAACACCCTGGCTTCCTCTATGAACTCAGAGGAGCTCAATCAACCCTGAACCTCAGATTTTACCTCCCTTTTGACCATTCTGGACCCTCTGCTCTTTATCGCGGCTGTATGGACTCCGTCTGCGTCTCTGTCTCTCTGTTGTCTATTTTACTGATGTGAGGATGAATAAAAGTCATGAATGGCATTCAACTCATCCCCTGTGTTTTGTCGGTTAGGAACTTAAAATTACATGAATATTGCGTAGAAATACTAAAAGAAAAGTATATATACATATCAGTTGTACTCTTGTGATTAAGGGCCCATCCTTGCGGTCTGAAGGTCCCCGGTTTGATTCCCAGTAAGTACTATGGCTGAAGTGCCCTAACCCCAATTGCTCACTGGGCGCAGTGTACAAGGCTGTCCACCATGTGTGTTCCACTGCACTGATGGGTTAAATGTGGAGGACAAATTCCTCTGTGTGTAAGAATGGTAGGCATAAATCATTTTATATTTATTATACTTACAACAAGCATGTAATGCTATACATAAGGTTTCATATAAAAACAATGCAGAATACATAAGAGGGAAAAAAAAAAAAAAAAAAAAACATAACTTCAGGCAAATTACCTCCAATTACAGTCCTAAGGTTCCACCTCCCCGACAGACAGCACTGTACATCACTTTTCCTTCACCATGTCGTGTTCATACACTGCCTATCCCAAAAATAAATAAATAAAAAAAAAAATAATAAAAAAAAAAAAAATATATATATATATATATATAGCAGTTAGTCCCTAAACCATGAGATATACACAACTGAGCCCCACTCCTATTTGTTTTTCAGAGATTTCAGAGATGTGCAATATTGTCAGCTCAGCCAGATTTAAGGGCCAGAACTACACGTTTGCTAATATGTTAGGCACTATATTAAGTGTACTTGTATTTAATTCAAAGCAAGTTTTTCCCCACAAAAACAAAGCCTCCAATTTTAAAACCAACTGTAAAGGAGGAAGAGGGCAACAGAAGTCAAACTTATAAATCTTCAGCTTCCCATGACACACCACCCCTAATGCTGGCACCTTTATTAGGTTTGTTGATGTGACAGTTAGGAAGTCGTTGTTGCAGTTATTAGAAATATTAGAAAAGTACCATTTTATCAATTTTAAAAACAATTAAGATTAATTTCTTGGCTCTCCAACATATACAGGTGTTCTGAATTGTAAAAGCATAAATTTAAGTGTAGTGTACGTGTATCTGTACCTGAGCAGCTGCAGGATTCCGGGCAGTTGTGATCTTCTTGGGTCTCTCTTTATTATTCACAAGCTGTTTAACCATCTGAAGCCTCAGTCCTCTGCTGGCCCCGGTTATTAACAACGAGTTACACTTACTGAAATTCACACTCATTTTGAATTATAGCAACACAAAGATACTGTATGCACAAACAATAAAGTTTAACACTGCAGGACAACTCTAAAGCCTAGAAGCCTGAAGTTGACTGTACACGGTCTGAGAAAATGTGTTTTAAAATATATAAATACTTTGGTTGCCAGGTATATTCATGTCAATACGACGTGGGTTGTTGTTGAAACGTGCCCATACATATTGTATTTTATCAGTAGGTAACTAATAGTTTACTCGTTAGAATTAAAACCAAGTTTTAAAAAACGGTTTAAATTACGAATTCCACTTAAAAATATGTTTATCCTCCTTAATTGATTGGTAGGTTCAAATTAAAGGATATCTGGCAACCACAAATAAAACGCCTTTGGTTGACAGGTCACGTGGTTCTGTGTACACTTTTCAGTTATAAGTAAACTGTTTCAACTAATATTTATAACTAAGCGTTTTCAATAATCATAATTAGTGGTCGTTCTGGTAGCCCTGAGTAAAACTGTAAGTTTACATCCTGTTTAAAATGATATATGACGTTAAAATTTTACAGCAAATTTAAAACGATAAAAAGAATTAAATATGTCAAAGACCCACTCATTAATTTAAAAACCGGATTCCAAAAAAGTTTGGACACTTAACACATAAAAACTGAATGCAATGATGAGTAGAGGGCAAATGTCAATATTCTATTCGTAATAGAATATAAATGACAGATCAAAAGTTTAATCTGACTCTAAAGAGTATTAAATTAACAATGTTTTAACTATAAAATTATATTTTCTTCAATTAAAACTAGGGAAAATATTCGTTGGACACAATTATGTATGCTGGAAGAATCAGAAAAACGTTTTATTTTTTAATTAATTATTTTTTTTACGAGAAGGCTGTGTTCATATTTGTTATATGCTCCCTGTATATGTTCCCTACATGAGACAAAGTAAGTGCCCTGCATAGAACATATACTGTAGCTAGTCATTTGCTACGCAGCCAATAAAAACTTTGACTGACGCAAAGGTAAATTGAGAAACATTAAACCTAATTTGAGAAAATATTTATGTACCAGAATGTATGTCTTTGATATTAAAATTTAAATTTTCGGGAAAATATCACAATTTATAAACTATGAACCTAGTTGAATTTATGAACCTTTTATGTTTGCGTCTTGAACGTTAGCTGAAAGCTAACAGCTGTTTAATGAACGTTATGAAAAGTTGTGGAACGTTTATGTCTTAACTGTTTTTGTTAGTACTTCCTTGCTATGGTTGTGTTTTAATGTCGACGCCCACTGATTTGACGACTTTTGGCATGGTATAAACAATTTTGGTATAAAAAAATATTAGTTTACACAGGTCACTTTAAATGTCATAGCAGTATTTGTCGGTTTCCTGGTTTGTTCAAATCCTCTCATTACAGTTGTTTACAATACTAAATGTGTTGCATTATTTGTATCAGACATTAATTTTTAAATAAATATTTTTTTTGTTATTTAGCTAAATATTTAACTTTTTACATATAGGCACCCACCGTGGACGAGGGGAGTGACTGACACTGTGTAAGATAAATGTGTTTAAGAAAACGCTATTTACTCTAGCTGTCTGTTCTCCGCACAGGTGGCAAGCATTTTTACAGGCACTTTTAATTAGTCACTCACAGATTTGCTTATTTGGCAATATAACTGTCTTAAATTAGATCTTCATTAAAGTGTTTGGGAAGCAAAGCTGTGCTGCGGCATCGGACACGTTTAGTCAGATGTCCTCATTTCTATTGACATGCATTAGCCTCACGTTGCTGTTCAAGTTTCTCTGCTGACATTTTCACTCTAAGACGTCTTTGGCGCAAAAAGCATTCCATGTTTTTTTTTTTTTTTTTTTTTTTTTTTTTTCTTG
>JAOUQT010187061.1:26813-41896 GCA_025769995.1 Xyliphius kryptos
GCCTGGATATGACGCGTTTAAGGTGGTGGGATGAGGACGTGTTGTATCGGGAATGATATGGATTACTGAGGCGTTGAGGTTTATTCTTTCAATGATAAGGGCATGCAAAATTATCTGAGCGGACACATTCTTCCTCGCTTCACCCTCTTTAATTCTCCCGGGCTCCTTCCCAACTTTCACAATGTAATCTAGTCCGGTCTTTAAACTTAATCTTTTTTAATAATGTATTAATCTATATTTTCATTCATGTTACATAATAAGGATGGCACAGTGGCTTAGTGGTTGGCACGTTTGCCTCTCAGCGCTGGAGATTCCTGGTTCGAATCCCAATCTGTGTGGTTTCCGTGTTCTGTCTGTGTGGGTTTACTTCTGGTCCTCCGGTTTCCTCCCACAGTCGAAAAACATGGATTCAAGGTAAATTGGCTGCTCTAAATTGCCCCTATAGTCAGTCTGTCTGTCTGTGTATGCCCAGCGATCAATTGGCACCCTTTCCTGGGTGTATTTCTCTGCCCTGCGACCCTTGTAGAGGACTAAGCGGAAGATAATGAATGAATAAATTTAATATAATGCATTGTATAGTAAAGCCATGATGCACTAGAGGGCATGTATTATTGCGTAATATCCACTTGTGCCTAACACCTCCTCTTTCCTGTGATGCATTCACAATAATGCATAATCTCGTGTGCCATATTGCTTTAAGGAAACAGTTAAAATCATACTATAATTTAAAAAAAACATGGTTTGTTTCCTAAATGCCTTTATTGAAAACAAATCATTAATAAACTGGTCTTCCACGACATAATCTAGTCTGGTTTTTAAAGCGAACATTGATGCGGAGTTACAGGATACCGGTTTCTCTAACAATTATATTACAGAAAAAGAAAATGTTTTGTATGTCACACATTGATACAAATGTAAAGCGCTCAGAGTTGTGTGTTATTGTAAATAATGTCAAGGCTGGACTAACGGTTCAGCCAATCATTTAAGGACCAGAACTACTCATTTTATTATACTTGGTAAGGGGATGTTGACTCTATATGGGAATAATGTAGCGTAATAGTTTTGAGTGGTTATAATAATACAATGGCATAGTAATAATACAATAAGACAGAGAGAGTAACAGACAGAGCAGCCAAATCCTAACACTAACTGTATTCAAAAAGTCTTGTTTTATGTTCCAACAACCTCAGTTTTATCCACGGTCCTTAACTTTCCATGTTGTTTCAATGTCATGTGATTCGGCTGATGTCTAAAATTGCTGAGCTATGATCACGTGTCCTACCAGCATTCTGCCCCATGTGACGCTCTGCAGTGTTTGCTTCTGAAGTGCAGTACGTAGATCGTACGAGGTGAGGAACTGTGCTCCAGCTGATCTGCAGATTTGTTGATGATGCCGTTTATGTGTTTGAGCTAAAAAGAATTTTAGAGAGAACAACCACAGCTTTAGGATGTATCTCATTTAATCTTGTTATCTTGACCGTTAAATCCAATGATAATGTCCAGCGGGGTTCCTCATGCCCATCCAGGGGAGAACGTTCTAGGCGCTGGCCAGATATACCCAGGGCAGAGGGCCAATGCATCACTGGACATACAAACACACTTTATAGGGGCAATTTAGTTGGGGGCGGTTAAAGCCATGTTTTTGGACTGTGGGAGGAAACCGGAGAACCAAGAGAAAACCCACACGAACACAGGAAGGACATGGAAACTCTACCCCGATCAGACCACTAAGCCACCATGCCACCCACTTTACAAATGTATAAAAGAATAAAGTCAAGTAAATATTGTGGCGGCCATCTGCATTCGCCGTTTTGGGGTTACACGGTGGCTACGTGGCATACACAATTTTGGGTGTATCGGGCAGGTTTGGCTACCTGACTGCCAGTAGTAATGATCCTTGGTGTTTTTTTCTGGTGTGTGTTGCGTGGTGGAGATATAAGGGGGAGACACGTCAGCGTTCGAGTGTGAGTAGGAATTCACTGATTACATTGTGTGTGGCATAAGTGAGTGAGCCCGGCAATAGAAACGAAACGTTCTTCCCTGGATGCGCATGGAAAACCCCAATGCGACTCTTGTGGCTGTTCTCACCTTACTGCACATTCTGTCACAATGTGTGTGACAACATGGTTTCTGCATTATTCTTCAGACCTTCTGACAGAAACTCCCGGAAATCAGCCTGTAAAAAAATTATTTGTGTGAATCTGTATAAAATTTACTTTCCAAAGCAAAACATCAGTCTGATGTGTGGTTTGATTTCTCAGCCACTTTTGCCAACTCCCCAGTAAGAAAAGTAGCTATTGGCTGTCCTACAAGTCACTAAAATACGTCATAGCATAATTGCATAATGGTCCATTTGCGTGTTTAAGGAATTGCGTTGTGGGACAGAAATAAAAGAGTAAAAAGTACCATAAATATGTTAAACCTACAATTTACCTATAAATAAATTGACTGCTTCTGTTGATTCTTTTTTCTTCCAAAGTCTCCAAAAGTCTTCAATAACGCCAGGAATTGTCGGTTCCTCAACTTTGGAATAGCCTTACTGTTAGTGTTCGTGATTCTGAATCAATGTAAATCTTTAAAAGTAGATAAAAACACATTTTTACTACTTGTGTTTAATTCACTGTAAATCAGGCATGCCCAATACATCGAACACAATCAACTGGTCGCTGGTGAATCGCAGAGGAACACTCCACAGTTTCAACAAAAGGACACGGGGAACAGGCGAGTGTCTCGGTTCGGTGCACTTATCAGCACTTTTATTACAGCACAGTACCAGAAACACTTATACAAGCGCATACACATACCATTGACAAACCGGTGCGTGACCAAACCCCCCACCACAATTATGTCTCATTTAAGTAGTTTGCGGTACATTGCACTTGTCTAGTCGTGACATTTTTCACAGTAACCCTCTTACCGCTTCACATTCGTATAAATGTGCGATATAAAATACTGTTTTTTCAAAGTTTTTTTATAAACTGCGTTTTGTAATTTGGCTACATTGTTTAATAAATCGGAGATCTTTAGTAACACTTATCAAAGCGGCACAATTTTGACAAAAATTTTAGAATGCGTCATGCAAACTACCATGCTAATAACCCACCAGGCCGCACACTATGAGTGGAAAAAGCCCGCAAGGTCAAGGTTTGTGCGGTAAAACACATACAAAAAGCGAGCAAAGTCAGTATTTTTGATGATATTTATCCATGTGGTGTTTAATGATTTCCCCACAGAACAAGCACTTCTGACACTGTTGCCCTTTAAGACAACTACGAAAAGAGTTGACATTTATAACTGATTTTTTTTTGTGGAGAAAATGATCCCGTTGGAAAAGCTGGTATCAGTGAATACCAATGGAGCTTCTGCCATGATTAGCCGGCTTCATGCATTACCAGTATTTGGACTTCATTATTGTCACGTAGGGAAAAGGCTGATTCACATAAGTAAGTTGATTCAATAAATGCTGTCAAATATGTGCCACATTTTATGTTTGGATACTTTTCTTCAACCAGCAAGTTCCAAAACTGCCCAACAGAGGGCGTTGACTTCATTTGAACATCAGTTCACAGGACTAAAATTGAATCTTCCAAAGCGGATGGACCCATGTGGAACAATTACGCAATTTTTGAAGCCAGGACATTAACTGTGCTGTAATAAAAGCGTATTTACCCAAGACACTTGCCAGTCCCCCACGTTTCTCAAAACTTTGGAGTGTTTCACAGTGATCTACCAACATGCACTGTGTGATCGACGTATTGTGCACACTGTGCTAGAAAGTGTAGTCGTGAAATATAGCGAGAAAGTCACCAAGGTGGCTGCAGTGGAAGTTACTTGTTTTGATTCAAACACAGTTATTAAAACAACCAGAAGGTGACATATATGCTAATATATTTTAGTAAAAAGTCCAAAATTTCAGTGTAAACACAGTTCTCTTACCTGAACTCATTTATGGAATGTTAAATGATCTGACAATTTGCTGGAGCCTTATGTAACTCAACCTAAACTTTGTCTAAACACAACTGATCTGATGTTCCTTTAGATTTATCACTATGGCAACCACTTAATGTTCTAAAGTTGTTGGGAACATTCCACTCTGTGGACAGTGGAGGATTTAAAAACCTGAAAAACATAAGTTTATTTATGGTTTTATTATAAAAAAAAAATTCACATTTCCTCTCCCACAACTTATTCCTTTATTTTACAGCCTTATGTACACACAAATTGACCATTATGCAAATTTGGCGAATATGTCATTTAGTGACTTCTAGCTTCTTTAGGACAGCCAATAGCTATTTTCCTTACTGAGGAGTAGTGAACACTGCATACATTTGAACGCCGGACGGCCCGGGATTATAATGTTTTATTAATGGCTCCCTAGCTCTGTCAGAGTAAATCAATCATACATTTTTTTTAATGTAATTTAAGTCCATACTAATACTGTCAGTGTCTAGGAGAATCACGTTGTCTGATTTTTGGAGGCAGACAAAAGAACGCTAGGTACTCCTTATCTTTTTGTTTCTATCTCTTCAGTTAATTAACTATTTAGTTTTCATTTGTCTCTTTACTTAACTGTGGTTAATCATTTGTTTGGGTCTCATTCTTGTTTTGGGGACTTTTGTTATATAATCCTTACATTTCCGTTTGTACCCCGTACCAGCGTCATTTTAAAGTCATGCATTGTTGATCCCTGTGTTTTTGTATCACTTGGTCGTCAATACTAATTAACGTTATATCGCTATACCTGGCATCCCGGCTCCAATCTGCTCATTGGCATTTCTACATGGGTTCTACTTTGCTTGGGGGACAACTAATTCGTCTGACACAACTACTGATTATTTTAAAAGGTGTTGACAGCATGAACTTGGCAGAGGAGTTGCTTGACTTTAAATTTGTTAAATTTAAGGTGTTTTATACAGTTTACTTAATGTTATCTGTCTTGAGGATAGAGTTGGATATTACGTCACGCTGTTAGCTTACGGTTCCAGCTTGTTGAAATTATTTGCTGCTTGAAAAGTATTACTGGTAAGTTATATTTATGTTTACATTTTATTACAATATTACAAGTTCAAAAGTAAAGTATTTGTCACATATAAATATTTGTGGAACAGCATTTTTCGGATCACCCTACTTATGTGGATCAGTCTTTCCCCCACATGAAAATAATGAAGTTCAGATATCAGTCCACCCTCACTGGAAGCCTGTTTGAGAATTGGCATCAGCAGCTACTGTCAGACTCGTCCCACCTGACTCACAGCATTCAGTGCAAATCTTTAGAATAATAGTGTTATTTTTCAGTTGATTGCTTTGTACTGCTAATAATCAATAATAATCAACACGAGGAACATTACTGCTCAAAATTTTAGGATCACTTACCTCTTTTTAAAAGAAAAACAAAAGGTCTTGCAAGTCACAAACAATATAAATTTCATGATTAATTAAGTTGTATTAGATATTTTTTAAAGAATAAAAATATTCTGTATAGAGGCTTATTTTGCACATAGTCCCATTATCAGCAATTTTCAGTCCTCTACCTAAATCTGGTACGCCAATCCAAGTTAAGGGTGTTATTGGGCTAATTGGTTGTTAGGAAACCCTCGCACAATTGTGATGCACAGCTGAAAAATATAATACTAATAAGTGTGCATAAAAGCGAGCACAACATTCTGGGTTAGTTTAGTATCTGAAGTATCAGCAGTTGGCCAGATAGAAACAACTTTCTTTAGAGACCTGTCAGTCCATTGTTGTGTCAAGGAAGGAAGGCTACTCAATGCCAGATATTGCCAAGAAACTGACATGTCTTACCGTGCTGTTAACTACTTCCTTCGAAGAGTGACACACACTGGATTTAACAAGGACTATAGCAGGGCACGCACTCAACTCACACGCATTCAAATTACCTTGTATTCATGTTTTTGGAATGTTTTGGAAACCGGAGAACCCGGAGGAAACCCACGCAGACACAGGGAGAACATGGAAACTCTAATGTGCTAACCACTAAGCACTATTCTTTCTGTTGATGACATAAAATGCTAATAGAATTACTAAGCTTCTTTACTATACAGGATAAGGCTCTAAATCATAACACGTGATGGGCTGGACCTTGGCCTGAATAAAATTTCCTCTAACTGGACAGAATTTGGACTGACTTCGGAGAAGCTTAATCAACCATTAACCTTAGATTTTACCTCCCCATCGCCCATTCTGGACCCCTTGACCGCAGTGGCTGTATGGACTATTTTACTGATGAATTTAAGACCCAGTCCGGGCATAAAGAGGTTACAAACAAAAATGACAAGTTTTAGATTTATCATTTTATTTATTTTTGATGTAAATAATTTTTAAGAGATTCGTTATAAAAATCACAAAATCTATATAGAATGAACAGTTTGCAAGAACTAGAGAAGATACAGAACAGCATAGCAGAATATTAAACCCATCACCTAAAGCTATTTTTTCCCCCTTTTTTTAACTGAATACTTGCTTTACATCAATCACTAACTTTCAGTTCTGTGAGAATCCTCAGGTTTTCACCAGGGCAGACTCTGGCCATCATAGCTTAAAAATTCCCCATGATCTTTCTCACTCAGTGCAGAAATGACAGTTAACAGGGATGAAATGCTCTCCTCTGGAGTCAGTGGAGCCTGCAGCGGATTAAATACAAATATTATTTCAATAATAATCTGATCTGGAAAAAACACAAGGCTTATGTCATGTGAGAACAGGACATCCTACACCTCACCAAGGAATTGAAGTTAATTAATTACAATCTTTAAAAAAGTTTAATGGAAGGTGTGTTTTATGATTACAATGTTACACACCATATGGACAAAAGTATTAAGACACACCTCTAAGTCATTATAATCAGGTGTATTCTTAAGCCCTATTGCTGCAGCACCTAGTAATGTATTCTGGACAGTTTCATTGAGAACATTTTTGGGAAAGCTAATTTTTGTGTAAGCAGTCCCAATGCACGGTGGATGGTTAATAATGACATAATTATAGACAGTTTATTGTGGAATACTTTGACTGACCTTCACAGACCCCTGACCTTAATCTATACGAACACCAACTATGAATTGTGAACTGTGATTGCATCCAGGTCCTCTCATACAAAATCAGTGCCTGACCTCAAATGTTAAGTTGTGTTAATCCTTACCAAACAACTCCTGTGGAATGTGTAGGTGTCAATACTTTTGTCCATACAGTGTGTTTTTTTGCTATGAGGTGAAAAGAAAAAAAACCACAAGATCTGTACAGAACCATCTTTTGATTTAATTCTTCCTTTGATATGTATGTTTACATTTACATTTAGTTACTTAGCAGACGCTTTTATCCAAAGCGACTTACAAGTATCCCAACTTGGGATCAGAACACAGGGTTGAAACAGGACCCTGGAGCAATGAGGGTCTTGCTTAAGGACTCACATTGGTAACTTCAGTGGACCTGGGATTTGAACCCCCAACCTTGTGATTGATAGTCCAACACCTAGGTTTATAAAATTACCTATTTAAAAAATACTGCATAAATAGTAGTACATAATGACTTATACATGCGCTTTCATGACTTAAAGTATAATCTTCTAGTTTCGAGCAAGAATGGCTAAACATCCAAAGCGAAATTTAAATATGTTCATATTATGCATTATGTGACTGTGTTACAAAGCCTTATGTCAAATTGTTATAACAATTCATGACAATGATTAGGAACATCCAAGGTCATTAACAAAGGTTTATGACAAATGTTCTAAAGCATTAAGAATGAACGCACCCATAATGCATTATAAATACCAGATTCATAGAAAGTGTTACTGATGTTTCTACAGTTTTTCAAATTTGTTTTAATTGTGGCCATACGTTTTGGCTCTGAACTCTAGCAGTCGGTGTTCCGATGCAATATGCTCACTCCTACTCCCTAATTGGGCCATTTGGATGTTTGTGAAGAAATCCCAAAAGCCGAAATTCTCTCTGTGTATGTGTGAAGACCATTCTGAGCCAATGTTCGGTTGTGAAAGCCGCTGTATAAATAAGGTTAAGTTAATTCAAAGGGGTGTTTACATCTTTTTCCTGTATAGTGTGGTGGTCCTGGAGGGAAGCTGAAACTTGGAAATGGAAGGCGTTAATTAAATGTTGTCAGCTTGGGCTTTGACAGCAGGCTGGGAACCGAACACTAATTGGGAAAATCCAACCAAATGTAGTAAAAGACCACAGAAGTCCGTCCAAGATCTCACGACCACACATGTGGTTAAACATTTACACTGGTGTTTCCCTCAGTTATGGCTGAGAGAACGCAATTTCCACTTCATCGACCCTTTTTAAAAAGACACTTAGAAGTGTTGTTACATGCCCAAAATTAACCACGTCAAGAGCTCTGCTTATAGTGGAACACTCTAGGTCCAAACATGGGCCCTTAGAAATACAGCTGGCAAAGTGTCCGTGTCACAGTGGCTGCTGGAGGGAACCTTGTTTTGGAAAGTGCCACAAGGTTGCCATGGTGCCTGTATTTAATTCCATGGTAATTAGCCAAGCCCATTGATTGCACAACTCTCCCCCTTCCGCTGGCTGTGCAGTGGCCTCATCAACCCGGAACACAGCCCTATTTATGTTTATGTTTTTTCCTCCCGTTCCCGTCTATACAGGACGAGTGATAATGGATCCTTTTGTGGGCTGGAGAGTTTCACATGAATGGTGGGGGGGCATCTGTCATGCCAGTCGTTCTGCATGAGTAATAATAACTGTCTGTTTGAGAGGAGATACCAAGAGACTCCTAAATGCAGACGGCCTATTTATACTGCAGGAATGCCAGCATGGCCCATTCGAGTGGGTGTTTTACAAATCTCACTCTCGCAAACTGTAAGACGAGGTGCGAGAGAAGATTATTGCTTCAGCTAGGCGAAGGCGTGAGTTAATGCAGGGGAAAGAACTGCTTTATACAGGTTAATGATTGGTGTGATGCAATAGGAGGTGCATTTGCACAGCAAGGTTGCTGTAAACCCAGAATAATTTCATAATAATGCTATAATCTTAGCTGTTCACTTTTTCCGGGACTTTCTCTGCAACATGTGGTTGGGAGAAAATCTCAGTTTGAAGACTGACTGGTTGCCAGGCGGTGTGTAGACGGTGCAGGTCGTGTCGAAAAGCCGTTTGAACAGTTGTGCAATTGGCCCATTGGCCCAGAGCAAATAGCAGCCTTCTGAGAAGGGGGAGGGAGAGAGAGTGTAAATGCGTACAAGCACCTTTTTTTTCCACTGATGTCACTTCTTTTAATCTCCTCCACTTGCACAATTTACTTTCATTTGAAAGCCCGGTTGTGCAACAAAAGCCGCTGTGGTTACTCGAGACACGTGGCCTGCAGTAGTTCTAATATCGAGCCTTGGTATTTATCACTCATGAGCCCCTGTGTGTGGAGATTTAAAGGTCACAAGGCTCGAAACCTGCTTTGATTTGATATAAAAAGATGGATCATGCTGAGCAGCTGGAGTTTGGCTTGTGCAAACCTGTCATGTACATTTGTGCATACCTGGCTCGCAAGATCCCCTGTTCAGGCAAGCTATAGGTCAGCGCTAAATGCACAAATTGCCCGGCTCCGTTATATCTCGGGGACTAAATTGTGTGTGGAGGCTTTCCCTCCTCAATAATGCAGACGCACAAAATCATAGTGTAGCTCAGGGGTCATCAACCTTTTTGACCCTGAGAGCTACATCAAGGGTACTGAGTAAAATGAGGAGCTACTTGTTTGTTTACGCATTTATAGGTCAGTCAATTTCAATATTCCACATTCGGCAGATATCATTTTTGTAAATTACTTTTAATAAAGCATGACTGACTAGAGAACAAACTACAGTCATTTTAATTTATCATCCATTTATTTAGGTAAAATGATAAATAAAGCCGAAGACAATAATGACCACAAGAGACCATCTTAAAGATATAGTCACCGTACAAAAATGTAAAACACTTACAAAAATCATTTAATACTGAGAAACCTTTTAAAGCTCAGTCATTATCTGTTCTTTGTTTGGATTAAAGTTTTTAGAATGAGCAATGCTAGAATCCTTGTCAGTGATGTTTTTCTGCAATGACCACATTTTATTCACGGCCCCTTGCTTTCACATATGACTGCTGCTGCAA
This sequence comes from Xyliphius kryptos, assembly GCA_025769995.1. NCBI lineage: Eukaryota > Metazoa > Chordata > Actinopteri > Siluriformes > Aspredinidae > Xyliphius > Xyliphius kryptos. Next base: position 36,941 of record JAOUQT010187061.1, read on the forward strand.
ATATGTCTATGCAGGTGGATTTACTCAGATGGATAAACTGACGGGAGATTTTGCCAAATTTGATTGTTTTTTTTTCATTCAGTCACGATTTATAAAATGCAGTTTGAGTTTCTGAGCAAAATGCAAATAACTAACTTTCTCAAGTCGCCACTTCTCTGTAAATTTTGAGAATATTATTTATATAATGATATATAACTAGCTGACCTGCAGCGTAGCAAACGCCGCATAATTGCACCCTTTCCCAGTGTAACATTGCCCGACCTATTTGTGCCTCGCTACCATAAACTCCGGAAGTATTTATGTAATCAGCATATTGTTGAGCAGACCGTATAACTATGCTTCCATAACTAAGGACAACAAATAGCATGTCTGCAACATGTCTCCAGCTGGTGGGGCTCTGTCATGCGTATCCCATGGTTAAGCAGGGAAAAAGGGGTGGGGCTCCATCGTGCGTGTCCCATGGTTCGGTGACTTAGTCCTTAGTCCTAGTCCTTAGTCGGATGACCCATGCGGTCCATGCAGGCAAACTTGTCCCCACAGTGACAAGATTGGCTACCGATAATCTAAACTATATTCTCCTTCCAGATCTGTGCTTTACTTCTGTGACAGTACAGCTTCATTCTCAGTTGTCGGCCCAATTAAAAACTCATAATTGGGTGCACTGTGGGGCAGGGGTCACTAACATGGAAGACCTTTAACACTGTTATACACAGGTTGCCATTGCATTTTGTTATTATTTGATATTGTTTAATACATTTTATTAAATGGGTAGTTTTAGTGCTTAAATCTGATTGGCTGAGCCGTTTGTCCAGGCATGACATTATTGACAATAACACACCTCTGAGCGCTTCACATTTGCATCATGTGCATGATATTCAATACGTCCTGATTTTTTGCTTACTAGTAGTTGGCGGAGCAACCAGTCGTAGCGACCCCTTTGTCTTCACAAGGAGAAACGATATTTAAATTTTAGTGTATGTCCTAGATATACAGTGGAATTTACAAGGCATCTGTATTTGTATGGACACACCAATACCAGTTATTTTACCGATGTTTTTGTTCTGTAATTTGGCCAATAGGTGGCAGTAGTTGGAGAGTAGTGTTAGAGAAACCGAAAACCTGTTCAACCTCAACAATCAGCATTCACTTTAAACGACTAGATGATATCACGGGAGACCAGATTATTAACGATATTTCTTTCAATGAACACATTTATGAATCAAACCTTTCGTGTTTGTAAGCGTTTTATAAGCAATAAAAGCAATAAAACATTCGAGGTTGTGCATTATTGTGAATAAATCACAGGAAAGAGGAGTAACTCTACTCTGCTTCTCGTCATGTCTAACAACACCTTTTTCTCGTGATTTATTTACAATGACCCGCCCTCTCGTACCTTAATGCTTTAGTAAAATCCCCCCTTTCAGCTGCTATGTAACATCTTTATATATTTAAAAGCCGACTGCAGTTGTTGCTGACATCTGATATCAACTGAACTTGGTACAGTTTATCCATCAATGCAGCTGGGGCATGAGGTCAAACTCAGACCCCACCCCATATGTGCACAGAAGCGCAGAGGAAGAGTGTAATTGCAAGGCGTTATCACCTGCGCTGATACAATAATGGAGGACGGTCCCGAGACGAGGAGGACAAAGAAAACAGCTGCCGACTGGGCCAAACGCAAACGCGGGCTCTTTCCACAGGCTGCTCATTACTGAGAACAAACATTAGACTTCGGTGCCAAACCGGGCATCGCTACATCCTTGTCAATATGTCTGGGGACAAACACACACGTATCCATCGGTGCCACGAGCTGTTATCAGAGGCCAGGGGATGTGACCCGTTTGTTTATGATAAGCCAGAACGTCTGATGGTGAAACTACTGGGAATCCCATGTTTACTGACTGTCAAGCGATTCCATTCAGCAGCTAACTCATAACCTGGTAAATAGGGGGCGGAGTTAGTCCACGCAGCATGTGCTTATCTGACAAAGGATGAATGTTTCCACAAATAAAAGCAGGTAGAAAGTGACATCAGCTTTATGTTCGGAATTTATGTTGTTTATGTTGTTTTTTAATAACCACAGATTTTAGGTCAGGTTATAGAGGTTGTTACGTGTTTCAAATTACTTATGTTAGGTTCCATGGTGAAATGTTACAGCTTTAAATTAATGTCACAAAATTATTATTAGTAGCCCAGCTGCACAGACCTGTTCTTTCCGGTTTGTCGGCATTTAACTGAATGTTATGACTTAATGTTGCACAAGGAGCCATCAGTTACAGAGCATTCAGACAATTTAGACAGCGTTAAGACAAAGCACGATTTTTCCTTTTGGACAAGGCCTCGAACATTTTGGTCCGTCATAAGCTTGTGGTTATGGAACCAGCCTTGTGACCTGAAGGTCCCTAATTCGGTTCCTAGTCCCACCAAGTACTATGGCTGAAGTGCCCTTGGGAAGGCACATAATTCCAATGGCTCAATGGGCGCCATATAGAAGGCTGTACACTGCTCTGGGCATGTGTGCTCACTTAACTCCGGTTGTGTCACTACACAGATGGGTTAAATGTGGAGGACAAATACCTCTGTGTGTAAGTACAGTAGGCTAAGTACTTTTTCATCCCGTACCAGAGCCGTGGGTCTTGGACAACATGTTTACATCCGTGAAAAGGCCGTTGTGTTTGTCTGAAACGTTTACAGTAAGAAAACAAGCCGCAGGTCAAAGACGACATGACAGAATGATTCACAAAGCAAATTAGCTTTTTACTGAAACCTAAAGTTTTGTTTCACAATGATCTGGTATAAAAGTGGATGTTGGTGTTTATTCCTGACTGAAACACCCTGTAATGCGTCTCGCAATCAATTATTCAGATTAGAAAGAAGATGAACTGGGATCTGAGCTGGTCGATGTTCAACAATACAGTGAACTGTTGAATTTAAAGAAATCTTTGTATCTGCCCCCTCTTACCTTCTATTTATCTTTCCTAGGTACACTCCAACTCGTTCATTGCGCTTTAGAGATGAATGTCACCTGGTGATTGGTGCTAATTCTTAATCCATATCATTCACCACTGCTAAATGGTGGAACCATCTTCCCAACACTGTGTGTAAAACTTGAGTCGCTTACCATTTTTAAAAAACTTTTCCAAAACACAGGGACAGGCACAGGCACTTCTATAAAAATGGGGCATCCAGATCAGATAACGCTTAGGTTTAATGATTACAGTGTAGCTGGTTTCTCCTTAACTACTGGCTTGTGTTGTCCTCTCATTTGTAAGTTGCTTTGGACTAAAGCATCATATAAATGTCAATGAATCAGAGCTGGGGATTCCAAGTTCAATCCTGATCTGGGGGGAGTTTCCATGTTTTACCCGTGTCTATGTTGGTTTCCTCTGGGTTCTCTGCCTTCCTCCCACAGTCCAAAATCATGGATTTAAGGCGAATTGGCTGCCCAAATTGCCCCTATATAGTGTGTTTGTGTGTGAGTGAGTGTGTGCCTAGATTGGCACCCATCCTGGGTGTATCTTACCAGTACCTGATATATTCTCTCCTGGCGGGGTGACTCTGGTATAGAAATAAGCGAAAAATAATAAATGGAAACTGTAGTCACTTTGTTCTCTTTATGCCAAAAAAGAACCGACTCACAAATCAAACAGAAACGTAAACTTTAGATAAAGTGATAAAGTGGCCAATTTTGACACATTTTGGTTTTTCACAATTAACCTATACGTACAGTGAAACACACACTGGTGAAGTGAGAGGTGGGCAGCCCTGTACATGGCACCCAGGGGAGCAATTAGAGTTACGTGCCTTGCTCAAGGGCACTTCAGCTAGTTCTTGGGACCGGGAATCAAACTGGGGACCTTCAGGTCACAAGGCTGGCTCATTAACCACAAGCCTATGACTGCCTGAACCCCTCCTCCCCCATCCCAATGTGGTTTTTCACCACATTTACAGTCAATACTGAAGTTGTTGACAGAAAGTAAAGTGTTCAGCTTTAATGATTCGGGACAAAACGTTTCCTCACATGCCAATTATCTTTTCAGTTTTTTACAGCAGTGTGTTTTTTCCTTTGTGCGGTTGGATGTGACTAAATTACTGTGATTAAAGTGAGTGCTGAAGTTCTCAATGGGATTCCATAGCAACCGAACACTGCTTCTCTCTTTCACCTAATGAATAATTCCACGTTGAGCATATGCACCACTGCATGCAGATTTGTTCATCCCTTACTCATTCTTTCATTCATTATCTTCCGCTTAATCCGCTACGAGGGTCGCGTTGGGGTTCCCCATGCCCATCCAGGGGAGAGCGTCTCGGGCGCTGGGCAGATACACCCAGAACCGGGTGCCAATATATCGCTGGGTACACACACAGACTATATGGGTCAATTTCAGAGCAGCCAATTTACCTTGAATCCATGTTTTTGGACTGTGGGAGGAAACCAGAGAACCCAGAGGAAACCCATGCGGACATGGGGAGGACATGGAAACTCAACCAAGATCGGGATTCAAACCGGGAATCCCCAGCACTGAAAGGCGAATGTGCTTACATTAATCCAATGGCTAGTTTTTTTGTTTTTTTTTTAACTTATGATAAAGACACTAATTAAAAAGCAGTGAGCAAACATGGTTTATATCTCGGATGTTTAAGAAAAAGGTAGAAACAGTATAATAATTTTCCATGTAGATCCTGTGGTTATAATTTCCATCTTACCATCAATCTGATCAGTGTGCAACAACACACAAAAAAGAAAAAACAGCCAAAATTTAAATACAAAACATTAAACAAAAAAATTCTATAGATGAGCTGCACAAAATTATTGGTACATTTAACTTAAGGGCTGCACACCCTTTGGAAAAAATAACTGAAATGAATCGCTTCCTAGGGCTTAGTGGTTAGCACATTCGCCTCTCAGCGCTGGGGATTCCCGGTTCGAATCCCTATCTGAGTGAAGTTTGCATG